>OZ010737.1:197991562-198083705 GCA_963932295.1 Tipula lateralis
CTAAAACATAAATTTCATAATCCATTCATTGTCATTTATTTATTTTGGTATACATGTATACATGTATATATATATATATATATATATATATATATATATATATAATATATATATATATATATATATATATATATATATATATATATATATATATATATGCATGTACATATGAAAACTTAAATTTATAAATAATATTATTATCAAATTATGTATTATATTCTTAAACTATAATATGAATAGGAGAAAATCCATTCACAATTAAAAGCGGTGATTTTGTCTGATAATACTCTTGAAATAAGTTGATTACTCTTTTATTAATCAATATGCTTGAATTGTAAATAATAGTTTACTTAATTCATACATAAAATGTACGTCAACTTTTTTTTGGTTTACCTGAACAAATGTTATTTTGCTGTTTTATCGTATCTCATTAAACAAACAACTATCGTATTTGGTTAAAATTTTGGACAAAAGCCCAAAAATGTCAAAGCATAAATAATAGTTTGAGAAATAGGTTCTTAATTTTATGTAAATAATTCTACTTATGATTATAAATGTTGTTAACTTTGGAAAATTGCAAACAAATAAAGATAGTGCTTAAATCAAGAATTTAATTTTCAGCTTTAAATTGTCATAAGGAAATTGATAGTATATTGTTTGAATATGAGAATTAAACGATCAAACACAATAACAAATAATAAAACAATAATTCAAGAAATAGCTATTCTCGGTTTCATGCCAAAAATTAATGCTTGAATTGATCAGAAATGTTGCTTAATTTAATAAATTTTGTCAAAACATAATAACAATCATACAGTTCTTAATTCAAGAGTAATAATCTTGATCTGAGTAGAAATCAGCTAAAATCGTGGATTTTACAAGTTATTTAAATTAAGAATATAATTATTAAATTCTCAAACAATAGTTGTGAATCAAATTTACTGCTTCGGTTAAATGCATGCATTTAATTCATAATATATTGCCTAAAGTTCTTGATTTTTAATGAATCTAAAATTTATGAATTTAAGAATAAGCTATTCTGATTCATTTCTCTCAGTGTATATATTCAATGTAATTGGTGAATTAGATTTTATTTTTATATATGTTTGTATTATGTTGTATATATATACATCATTATTTGATGTTGTGTGTTGTATATACATCATTATTTGATGTTGAAACAGCAAATAAATACACACAATACAGTCTACATTTGAATGTAAAAGGTTTATATTTCATATGTATATAACATATTTTTCATTTCGTGTATTGGTTTCGTCCATCAAATTCGTTTGTAAGAGAATTTTTGTTTATTTTTATTTATATTTTGTGAAGGTGTTATATACATATATGTATATCCGTAAAACTATCCGTAAAGCATCCGTATAGCCGTAAAGCATATATATGCTTTGGTAAAACCTTCCATATTGATGGTTTTGCAATTCAAAGTTTTGCAAATTGTGCTTTCATATTTGATTCTTATATGAAATTTATATTAAACTTATATCTGGAAGACTATTGAGGTTTTGATGTAGTGCCATGTATAATGGTGGTAGAAGGGATTGAAGATTGTTTTAATACGATCACTACCATTATACGATCATTTTATATATACATGATCAGTAAAAATTACCTATTGATTGGTGATATTTTGATTGGTTAAAATGTAGATTTAGCAAATGCTTATTCGTATTTTATGAAAATCGTGTTTTTAAAGGAACGGTTTATATTCCTATTGGTTTTATTTTGTCAATAAAGTTCACTATTTTGCTCCTTTATTTATACTTGATAGTATGTACCATAGTATGTTGTATTCTTAAACAACTTTTGTCTTATTGTTTCGATGGAAAATAATATTTTATTGAGATTCGTTAATTTACTTATATTAATGTAAATGGATAGGATTTCTTGAGTGACATGCTAAATTGGTGGTGATTACTTGATCGGTGGTCTTGACCTGAAAGTTTATTTTATTTTAATCAGCGGCTTTTTTTGCTGTATAAATAATTCTACAAACGTTTAAACTTTCTGAAACGGATGGCCGCTTTGGTTATTTCTCTTTGGTTTGTAGTGTGTTATACAAGAAATCTACTTTTGTGTATTGTGTGAATATTTTTTCTAAAATCTAAGATAGGATGCATAATGAATGATCAGGTTAGCTAAATATGACTGGACTAATTATTTATTTATTTAAAAAGTTTCCCTCACAAACGAATTGACAGTATATTAGATCATCATATTGTATATGGAAATGCTGTCGGGTCATCGCGAAATTTATATTCTCCCACGCGTTAGATGGTGATGGCTTAGGAATTATAGGGACACATCTTTAAATACAGCATATGACGGGATGACCCAAAAGATACTATTATTTAGTATTTTAAAATACTCCAGTTTTAACTGTTGAGGTGATAAGAATACATATAATGAATTTAGAATCCTAACCTATCCAACTAACAATAATAACAAAACTAACAAGCCCAAATCCCAATGTGAAAATTATTATACTAACAATATATAATAATTTACTAATAATGTAGTTAGCAATGACTCTACTGTGGATTATCACCTTAGTCGTTTCTGTGATTAACATTCCTTTTCCTAAATCTTACATGTTAAAATGCAAGCAGGGCCTGGGTCCGCATAATTTTGGAATAAGAATTCTCATATATCTATTTGGAACTCTGCCGAATATACTCCAGGATTATGGTAATATGCCTAGGATCACCGTAACTGGTTGGCTTGTACTTCTCCTATCATATAATATCATATCACGAAACCTTATTCGATCACATAATATTTATTAACTTATAAAACATCAATATAAGTGTAAAAGCATTATTAAATGGAATTTGTCCGGTCTTAAATATTTAAAAAAACAAACAGGCGTGTATACAAAATATTAATATTTTGTCTCTATAAACATATTTCAAACTCACCATCTAACAAAATATAAAACCCTCGAAATAAAATTAAAATTACATAAGAAAATATCACCTTAAGACGTACATAGTAGTAACAAACGTAATACAGCCGCATTTTATATGAAATAAAAATAATCGAAAATTATGCAACATTTGGCTTTTATGGAAAAAGCGATTTCTATTTTTTCAAATGCGCGTTAATAATGTGTCTCTTAAAATCAATGAAATTTCGTTTAAATATCTAAAAATAACGTAAATTACTAAACGATTGAAAATTAAGTCACATTATAAAACTAAACTTTCCCCTATTCTAATTTGATACCGCATAACTGCAATGTTATTAATATCAATATGTATACATATTTAGAGTAGCGTGTAGTTAAGGTAACATAAATACAAAATGAAATAAAAATCGATAACTTTAGTATGATAGATTTCAACTTTAAATTTACGTTTTTGAACATCAAATTTCTCACTCCCATTTAAAATAAAGAATTCCACCAAAAATAGCAAAAATCATAAATTTCTCTAGAGACTCGAAAAGATAAAAGAGCACGTTTGCTCCTGTAGTATATATTGTAGATATTGTTTTTCCTATATTTTTAAGAACGAATTTTCCAGACTAAAATAAATAAAAAACATAAAATCCTTTTCGTTCATTGAACTTGAGATATTTTCTTATAAATTTGTAATTTTAATTTTAATTTTTTCTAAAAGCGTGTGCCAAATATATGTAAAGGTAGTATAAGCGTATATTGAAGGTAGAAAATTTATTATGTTTATATTATGAAAAAATGGAAATAAATTATTACTTACACCTTCCTCTTTGCCTTGCAGCAAGTGTACGGCACCTGCACGTTGTATTCCAGGTAAAAACCACACTGGGTGCGTACGGAGCAAACGTTCAACTAATCCTAAATCACATGGTGGACTTGTTGCTGAACCCCCATCACAAGACGATACATCACTAGATGTTTCACCCTCGGCCAATACACCACCATCCGAACTTGATACCAAAGATGCACGTGACTAGAAAAAAACAAATTGACATTTAAATTTAAAAATCGAAATAAATAACTTTACATTTCAATCACCTCAAATTAAATCAACAATCTTAAACTCAGTTACATATCAAACAACATGTCACTATAGTGTAAGTACATAAAAAAACAATTGGAAGATAGTTCCGCATTTGAATTTTCTGATATTTATTTAAAAATTTATTGGTTTTTCCATTAGAATTTGAACTATTCGTAAAAAGGCATCGAAACAATAATGTCACATATATCAAACTAAGGTTGTTTTACTACATGAGGAATAGTCTCGGAAACACTATATACGACTATGTATACGTACATATATATTATGTATGCGATCGGATAGAATCATTGAAATTGTGGAGAGAACAACTGTAATAGAAACGGAAATTAAAAATACAGTATCGTCCGTCCGTTTATGTTTGTTGTTGTCGACATTGGCTTTGTTTGCTTAAATTATTGTTATAATTTTTTTGTTTTTGAGTATATTGATTACTTATCTGGGATGGGGCATTAAGTTTGATAAGGTATAAATGTAATTTTAAAGTTTAAATTTTATTAAAAGGGTTACTGCTAAAATTTTAATACTACATATCAATTTATTTATTCAACGGCGATAATCGAACTCGAAACCGCAATGTACTAAAAAATCTTTTAAACACTAAGCTAACCACTAAGATGTTAAATTTAAAAAGGAATACAAAATATTTCTTACATATTAACCGACTTTGAATAATAAACCGAATACATAGACATATATTTTTAAATTATTAAAATTTGCACGCATCGAAATCACCTCACACTCTTTTTTCGTATAATATCGTACATTAACTTACTTAAATCTAAAAACATAATAAAAATCCTTTCGCTCCCGCGCTATACTATACTGTAATATTTTATGATATAAAAACATAAAATTGAAATTCAGCAAATACGAATAAACTTTAATATAAAATATGTTTCCATATACATACATATAAACGAGTATACACCCACTCCATGAGTAGTATCTCTTCCATTCCCACCAAATCACAGAATATCATCATTGTCATTTTATGATAAAATAGAAATAAAATTTAAAATTTTCTTGGATCTGCGGTTTTACTCCTACAATATATTTGTTGTATTTATAAAATGTCACTCAATATGAAGAATACTCAACATTCATATATAACTCGAAAAAATATCAATCAGTGTCATAGTACTCCATCGATTTGTTCGAAAATTGGAATAGAAAAGCAAACAAAACTAACAAAAATTGTTGTACGAGCATGTCTTAACCTTTTGAAGAAAGTGTATATACGTATTTCCGGTAAATCAAAGACTTTTCATTCACTAATATGATGACAATTTTTTAGTTCCACTAAAACTATGTTATTACCAAATGATGTTATACGTGTGTATTATATGTAATTCGTAAACTGTTGTACGCACACATATAAATTTGATTGATCGATTTCTATAGATGCACGAGAATACTAAAACCGTTTTGCTGTTGAGCATGTCTCGAAGGTATCTGTTGTGCGTGTAGGTGGATATAAAAAAGTATTTCTTAAAAGAATATTAATTTGTTTGTTATTTGAAATTACGCTATCTTTACTTTTTGGCATTCTATCAAAAACTTACTCTCGTGAAAAATACTAAATTTCAACATTATTTGCTCGGGTTTTAAATTTAAATCTGTCAAATAAATAGTTCAACGGCAATTAAATGACTGACAGTAATTCACATTTTATAACACAATTTTGTTTAATATTTCAAAATGTAAAATATCTTTGTGATTGCACTATGCATTAAATTTTATCAAAAACCCTAACTTTAGCATTATACTCAACAAAGCAGAAAAAATATTTTTTATCAACATGTAAAACAAATTTAAAAATGGCAGCAAATCAGAAAATATCCTGCGGCACTTTGTCCCATCTCCAATAATGTTGAAGTATATAAACATTCATTTTTTAACAATAGAATTTTTTTTAATTTCCTTCAAACGAAAACGAACATTTTAACATTCTTAATTATTTCGTTAAAAAATTCAGTGGTGTGCACATGTTCTTCTTAAACGAAACTTCTACTTTTTATATCGACAATATAACATAATTTAATTTTCACCGTTTAAACCATAAAATGAAAAATGAATAATATCTATTCAACAGTATGTATGGAAAGATTCCAAAAATATAAATAGATTAAAGGAATCCTTAGGCGCTTTTCATCTTTCATATTTATAAGAAAAAAATGTTCATCATTAGTTTTTGGTTATAGCGGTATTCTAAGTAAGACAAGTGCACATACTATACCGCAAGTAGTGGGAAATGGAATTGATTGAAAAACAAAACAAAAGATGATAACAATTTCTTGATCCAATTGTCATTTTTATGTAAAAATATTCATGCGCGATGGGAGTTACATGGACACTAAAAATAATGATATACAACTAATGAGGTTTTAAGATTCGGGTGGAAGGATAAGAATGAAAAAACTTTAAATTTACTATTTGGAAAATGTATTTAATTAGGATTGTCTTTGATTGTCGTGGATTTTACGGTTGATGTTTTTCATATACAATTCAGTTAAACGTAATTGTTAGATAAAAGAGTAAACACATGTTACGATTGCATCGAAGGTTGTATCTTAATGGTTGTTAAGAGAGTTTTTTTTATCACGCCGCTGTCTTCAGTTGTCTCGATTGTGTATAAAATGCTTTCGTTGGGTTAACCAGACCACCTACAATATGCACCAATACAAATAAATGATTCGTAAGGTCTCAGTTGAGAAGCGAATAAGGCCTTTAATGGTCTCTAAGCATCAGATCATTTTATAATTGCGGGTCATTGTAATTCTGCGTATAGATATAATGTAAAGTAAGTCGAGTCGATGAATATTTCTACTGAGAAATTCTATATTGACAAGCGATTTGTGAATTTTTATTTATAGTCCATAAATATATTATATTAATAATCAATAAAAATGTAATGAAGTTGAAAGTTATGAAATTTATAATTTATGATTATATAATCACTATGAACTATTAAAATCAAATAATATAGCGAATTGATCGCGATTAATTAGTCGTATAACTTATAAATTTGCACAAAAAATTAATCAATTTGCAAATTTTGTATATACTTATTGTTTATATATTTATGTTCAGTTTCTGATTTATCATTTACTTAGTAATATTTTTTGGGGTATTGCAAAAAAACATCATGGTTGATAATTTCCTTCCGAATCATATAGATTTTTTTTATCTCTTATCTCCCCTATATATAAAGCTAAGTCTCCCCAAACAAAACTAGGAAAATTTCCAATGAGCATGAATCATGAAAAACGGCATATTTACATTATATTGAAATACTCTACAATAAACACGACACAACAATTGAAAGATTTCAATTTAAGAAACAGCAAAAAAACAAGGGTTTGGGGAATTTATGTGATGAAAACAAAGGATGAATTTTGATTTAAAGTTTTTTGACATGAACCTTTATATAAATATTTAAAGATAGAAATGTATTCAGAATGATTAACGTGAATCGCTTATATTTTAATATTTTAAAACCTCGTTAATTTTCATTGAAAATCTATTATAAAATGAAATACTTATATACTTTAAAAATTGTAACATAAAATTTGTGCTTACCTGACTTAAATCGTCTCGTGATATTCCATGACTAGCTGGTAACAATGCTTGAAGATCATCATCAATTAGTGTGCCAACACCATCATGATCATCTAGGGATCCGATAGGTGTATGTCTTGAACGTAAATTGTGATGCGATGTATCGGACCTGGTAAAAAAAATATAACGTTAATCTGAATGCAATATTCGCCGATATATATACATATATCGGCGTTTAAAATAATTTTTGTTTAAATTTGTTTATTCCTCCGCAAACGAACATAATGAGATTAAATTTTAAATTTTGTATATGAATAGACAGTTACTAGAACAACTTTCATTTGTTCTTGATTTTCCCAATTACCACCTTTGTCGAATATACAAACAACTACGACTATTGTCATCGACAAAAGAGAGCAAATTAGTAACTTTCCTTATCTGATTTTCCTCATTTTTCTGTTTTTGAATGAAAATGTTTTATTCTTTTGATCGATAAATTAAAGAGCGATGAAAAATTGCAGAAAAAGGAAATTCAATTGATGGGAGGTTATTTATAAAAATATCGCATTATTATTAATAATGTCTATTGAATCCTTTAATATGCAGTGAACTATTACTGTATTTGCCCTATTTGTATTTTCACCGAGAAGAATCAAATCAGGATCAATAATCACTATTGTTTGCTAATTTTTTTTCTCAAATATATAGGGGAAATAAATTTTCTTCTCTCAAAAACGATAAATCTTTTAATAGACAAGAGATGGCAGATAATTTTAATGTTGATGTCAATGGCGTCAAAGGTCTATAAAAGATGATGACAATGAAGATTAAGAATTGGGATATATTTAAGATTAGCGTAGTTAATTTTTGTCTTTTAAATTATATCTAAATTATAAACTCTGTTTACAAGCTATTTTCGTTATTATATATTAATATTAAACAAATTTAAAACAAAATAAGAATAAACGGTTTTCTGATAATCGTTACAAGTTCACTAAGTTATAAGTATCACTATATCAACCGTAAGATTAACAGTATGAAACATATAAGCATGGTTCAGTATTTTCTCTTAACGAGATATTTTAAGAAATTGCTTAAAATTATGTATTTTTGTATATCTATTAATCATTCATACCAACTTCATTTGACATATCTAGTTTAGTTACAATACACACGATCATAAAAGGGTTAATGATCTTCATATTACTCTATTAATTAATCATAAAAACGTTACGTTTTTTTTGTCTATTAAGTAACTTAATTCCGTTTTCGGATCTTTTAAACATAAAAAATATATGTTTAAAGATTGTTGTTAGAATTAGAACATTATGACAAGAACTTAGCGACGATAAATTAACTTAACTTTGTCTATGTTGATATACAGTTTTATGCAATCGAATTTTACTATTTTAAAGAATGTATATAGAAGTTTAACTGATCAACCACATGACGAACATATGTTATACTACAGTTATGATCACAACTTGCGACAATTTTTGACCATTGTGCAAACACACAGTAATGTTATTTTTCGTATAAGACTTCCAAAATTAATTCAATTGTAATCCAATTTGATTTACAACAATAGTTATATCGCAAACGAAACCAAATAGATCTAAATATAGAATCTTCTCTCGTGTGTATGTGTAGGAAATTCTAACAAAAAGAGGAGAAAAACCTTGAACATAATAAGATGATTAATTTTAAGTTTGAAAACACAGTAGAAATATATATATATATATATATATATATATATATATATATATATATATATATATATATATATATATATATATATATATATACATATGTACATAAATGAGATCACCAGGCAATATGAAATATGAAGAAAATCAATTTTTCCTCTTCCCACAAAACCATAACAAAAAATACAAAAATTATGAAAACAAACAAAATGAATATCAATTACGTGTTTATATATACGGAACAAAGATAAATGATAACCTGTGTTTAAGATGCGAGTGGAAAATTTTTGTGGGAGTCGAGTATATATCGTAACATGTGTTACCACATTTTCGTATAAAAATAATGAAAATTCAAAGAAAATTAATATGACCAAAGTACATGATAATACTCTAGCCTCAATATGTAATATATAAATATATATATATATATATATATATATATATATATATATATATATAATTATATATATATATATATATATATATATATATATATATATATATATATATATATATATATATATATATATATATATATATATATATGTATATATATATATATATATATATATATATATATATATATATATATATATATATATATATATATATATATAGAATATGTGAATTTAGATAAGAATAGTTAACCCCTTCGGTACATACAAATTAAACGGTTTTTTAACGACCACATACCAACCAAACAAAGCATTAAATTATTTCTGAAGACCTCAACTCAAACATATGTCCGAATGTGTTGATTGTAACTATTTCGTATGTCAGTTTCTGTGTATGCATGTGTCTTCATATGTATATAGATACACGTACGTTAACGATCTTTCAAAATATATTTTTTTAGTCTTATAACAATCAAATATGTGTGTAGGTAGATTAAATGACTCAAGATGCGAGAAAATAAACTAAATTATTTTAAGTACGACCATATCGTTATGGCGCAGACGACGATCGGTCGACCTTAATCATTGGTGGAGCGTGGAAATTCTAGTATTATATATATATATATATATATATATATATATATATATATATATATATATATATATATATATATATATATATATATATTGTTTGGTTTTCTTTTTATTGGTTTAATGTGCGAATAAATTATTTGAATGAATTGTTTGTTTATTTCCGGGATGTTTCAATTGGCGCAGTATGTTCCTGCTACACACGTGGTTGTTTTTAATTGTGTTATTTATTTATTAACGATACGAATAGTCTGAGTGGAGCCGAGACATTAAATATTTTAGTGTGTTGAAATTGGTCGAATTAAATTATCAGTCATACCGAAATAATCGAAACCATTTGAATAACTTGAAATACATTATACACACATAAATATATATATATATATATATATATATATATATATATATTATTTTGTCAAATACTTAATATTCAATTGGGTCTCAATATACATTATAGTAAATAAAACTAAATACAGCTGTAGCTGAATTTCTATTTTTCGTAAGCATCTCGGACCTAGTAAGAGCTAAGTATAATACTAATACAGCGATGTTAGATAATTTAATTAAATATTCAACTTTGATTTTCATAAAGTTATCTTTACGTTTATTTTTCTTATTATAATATGAGGATACAAATTAGAGTTTACTAAATAAAATAAAATAAAATAAGTATGAGAAAGTTAAATTTATAACCTACACGCAAAACTCAATTACCAAAAATAATTAGTTTTATATCACACCAATATGAAAGTATCGTTTTGTAACTGTAAACAAATCAAAACGAAAATTACTTAATAAATGAAAATAGTTCATAATGTGCTATAAAAAATGACTCAAAATCGATGCTATATTATAAACTCTTATTTAACGAAATTATATTTATATTAATACTTATCTAAATAAATTTAGTTTTTTATTTGTATAATCAACTTCCATAAATGGAAATACAACGATTATGAAATTTCAATAAAATCCATAAAACTGTATACTTATGTGTAGGTAGAGCATCGTAACCATAAAATAAAAATCATTCGTTTGGTATTATTATAATCACTACACCAATTCCTACACATATGTAAACAGTTTGTTGTCGAGGTATTTCGGTCGCATGGTTATAGCAAATGTATTGTACATATTTCATTAATATAATTTTTAATATTTTGTGGTGAAGGGAAATTCGACCAATATTATTTATATGTAAACAAAAATAATATTTTATTTAATGCGATTCCAATCAATCCAAATACTACAAATGGAATGAAACAGCACGCAGTTGTCCACTCCATATATACAATGTCATATATAATACCAAATATGGAATCACAAACTAATTTGAATAAATATAAATTTTGTTGTTCGCATACAAAGAATCCAACAACAATTATTATTTACTTAATTGATCACAATAAAAACAAACATACTACTATAAATACAATAAACTTTCAATTGCGAACCACCTGTCGACCATTAATTCACTACTCTGTATTTTTGTTGTTTTTGATGATCTACATACATTAATGATATCATATGTATGGACAAATGTGTTTACAGCTATTGGTCAAACATGTAATATTAACTTACATAAATATATATATATATATATATATATATATATATATATATATATATATATATATATATATATATATATATATATATATATATATATATATATATAATATATATATATATATATATATATATATATATATATATATATATATATATATATATATATATATATATATATATATATATATATATATATATATATATATATATATATATATATATATATATATATATATATATATATATATATATATATATATATATATATATGTATAAAACATTTTCAGTCAGTTAGTTTATCAATTGTCGTTTATTATAAGTGAAAAATGTAAGTATGTACTTGTAACTCATACGTTTACGTGATCTATATTGATTAAATATGTTTGAGTTACGTCACCTTAAAATTACCAATTATCGTATCTATACAAGGCAGTTACATATTATAATGTATATATACTTACTCTTAAATTCCTTAACAATTTATAATTGCAATTTTCATCAAAAAACATAGCATGAAATAAGGGGTTCAATTCATCATAAAGAAAAATTTCCCTAATCGACGACGAAAAATTGATGTTGAGGGAAAATAGACAAATTTAAAACAAAAATTTGACTGAAATGCTTTAAATTAAAACAGATGGTTTTGATTTTAATTTGACAGTTTTTTCTAAATATTTCCTCATTTTTCAGTTTTTATCAATATATTTCTACGTTCTTTTATCTATCGTATCTTCTTATAATTTAATTAAATCTTAGAATATTGTGTGTTTGATGTTTTATTGTAAAAAATGTATGTTGCATAAAAAAATTTGGAATTCAATTAAAAATACTTGTTTTTCCATTGAGTTTAGGTATATATATTTTTACTGTCATTGGAGCATCTCTATAATTTTTCCGTATTTACTATAGTATTTGATATTATTTATTTACCTTCATATTCGAAATCAATTTCAAATAAAATATAAAATTATTTAGATCATATTTTAATACATAATATAAACCAATATACGCGAGTCTGTTGAGATGAAAACTTGAACGAATTTAGAAGGTTGATTTAGAATACAAGATGTTATAAAGTTTATAAATAATTATTTATCATAATTATTAAATTTTAATAGTGAACATAATAATAAGTTAAATAATTAACCAATAGGTGTTATTAGTTCGGTTTAAGCATGCAAGAAATTATTATTTTATATTGTATTAATGAACTATGATAGGATTTTTACACATAAAATTTTATCAGTATAAATCAAACCATTATTTTACATAAGAGAAAAATAAATATTCCAAATTCTAAGCGAGAATTCTTTGCTTTAAAACCACTTGATACTGATATCATACTGATCGTATTATTAATAAAATGTATGGCTTAGAGGCCGTAAACCGCCCTTACCGCGTCTCAACTGAGACCTTACGAACCAATTTTAACGATTGGTGCACATTGTACAGCCTAACGAATGTTTTTACACACAATCGCGTTTTTTTATGTCATCCGGTTGCATGTTAATTGTCAACGGCGGGAATCGAACTCGAGACCGCGGCGTGATGAGAAACTCTCTTAACCATTAAGCTACATCCGGCGACGTATTATTAATAATTTGCTTATTGAATAAGTAATTTAAAAAAAAACATATAAAATGGCACTAGTAAATTTTAATATAGAATTTTGAATTATTTGAAATATTTAAAAACATAATAAAATATATTAGCATTTAAATATTAAATAAATATAGAAAATAAAATTAAAAACATTTATCACCAAAATTGTTACTTTCAAAATTAAATTCTTTATTTTAATGTATCATAACAATCATAATACCTATTTCGAATTAAAAAAAAGAAAACATACATCGTATACTATTTTACTCTATACCAAGTATACCTTCAATATACCCGGATATCATGCTCCTTCCGACAACATAAAAACTAAACGAAAAAAGTTTAAGCATAACACGAATATACTTTCCTGCTTATTAAAAGTACAAACATAAAACAAATGAACGATTAATTTCCCTTGTGCCGACTACCTAGGACGACGACGATGACAACTCTTTTCTAACAATATGTACAGGATAAACAAACAAAAACAGGAAATCTGGTTTTCATTTTTAATTTGTATAATATGTTTTTAATGTTTATCTTCCTAAAAAGTTATGTCTATAATATATAGAAATATATTTTCATCACGATCATATTTAATATCTACCCGACAATGACGACATGTCAAAATTTAAATTTCGTGACACAAGGATTCACCAAAGGATTAACCAGACATACACAACGACACCATATAAAATTAAATTGTGTTTTCGATTGTATTTATGTACAATGTTTTGGCGTATCTTTTATACCTACACTGTTTCGAGCTTTTACCAGATACGAAAAAGTATTTAATCCACATGTAGCGATTTAACACAACAACCACCAAATATATTTGAAATTTTTATATTAACCATCACGACCAAATATACGGAATACATTTTATTCTGATCCAATTAGCTCCATATTACTTGCAGTACTTGTGATTGTAATGGATCATATGCTCATCCATTACAATCACATTATAATTAATTTTAACACCATAAATTCAATTGAACGATATATGACACTAGAATGTACCAACAGTAATGTTGCATAACTGCAATTAATTTACATTCTTTGATGTATAATATTCGAATAAATATTATATTTAGTACTAATGCCATAATGTAGGTTTCTTGCATACATCAAATGATAAAAATAGATTTGGTTGTATAATTATAGGTTGTTATGCAAATTAGATGTTATGTTGTCTCTATAATTTTAAGTTCTACATAAAACGACATAAAAAACAGAAAAATAATTGCTACGATATGTGCTGCGCGTTGTATCAAAATTATTTATAGAACGAAATGAAATTTTTCCATCCACTCACACGAGGTTGTCATTTGATACTTGTCCGGATACAAACAAGTGGATATTTTAAATTGATATTCAAAACGATTTTATATGGCCGAATGTATGTAAACTATTCGTACATGACCATTAAATATAATTTTGATTTATTTAATTATTAATAAATTTAATAATAAAAACACCGGTATGTGTAGTCATGTCTAATTAATATATTTTTTGTATGTGCTACAAAATGTTTCGAGTTAATCCAATCGAGCGTCGAAATTTAATGATTTTCTTTGTACAGAAATTATTCAGATTGATTTTTGGGTAACCGTTATTTGATTTATGGGTAGAGAATGGTCTCGATTTTTGTCTATTTTAACTATATTAAACTTGGAAAGGAACTCTTGCTATAGACGCGGTGAAAAGTAATAAGGTTATATATTAAATTGCCCAATATTTTATTTCAAAATGTCTGGGTTAAATTATACACTATTTCCTAAAAGTTTGGTGATTAATTTTCAATTCGTCATATACATATACATAGTTAAAATACACATACATTTATCAGGGACATTTGTATAACAACTTTCTCAGATTGACTTCAAATTTACAACTATATTAGGGTGATACACACACTACACGTATATTGAAAAGTCTCAATGGATTTCGAACATTATGAAAATCTTTGTGAAATTTTGAACAGGGGAAACATTACATTAAAAACGGATTATGTATACCAGTGGTAAACAAAACAATAGTGGATATTTTTAGCGAAGTCTATTGAATCTATATTTCAAAAATAAAGGGGAATCCTAATGGTAATATTCGACATAATATAGTCTTATGCTCTTCACTTGTTTTGTATGACTTTAAAATTGTCTAATGCAAAGATAAAAATATTCATATTATATTAGTAGTTTATTGAACTTTAAGAGAATCAATTAACACAACAATGAATGAGTGTACTTTGTATATATCCATAAACTTAGCTTATCGATTAACATATAACTACACTTGACATACTTTCTTATACGACCACCTTTAGTATCGAACTTCAGATACAAAATTAAAATTAAATTTAGTTTCAGTAATCTACTAAATTATGATCGTTTTTACAGCAGATGGTCAATAAAATATATACGAGAAAAAGAAAGCTCGAAGTTAACCTAAAACAGTACAACGTCGCACACAACGGGTTAGCAGCGAAAAACTATAAAAATGTATGTAGTCATACAAAATCAGCTTCAATTTCAATTAGTCACGTCTCAAGAACAAAACAATAGAATGAAAATATGAATAAATAAATGAAAAGAGAAAGTGATTTAGATCAAAACACGTGCTAACTCTATATACCAAACAGTATATTGACAACAAACTATAAAATAAACAAACAGCAATCAACAAAATACCAGACCGATTTAGAGTTCAATGATCGCACAGCCTGAGATGATAATTATATCATCCCTTAAATATGATATACACTACTTACACAACGTCATTATATCATTATAAATCTCACCATTTAGTATTACTTCCAGAATTAATTTCCGCATACCGGCGGCCCATTGGAACCTCATTCGGACTCAACAATTCTGTGTGATCGACAATCGAAATACGTTTATTTAAAGTATTCAGAGCATCGACATTAAGCTCCTCGCTTGATACGATTGAATCCCGATGATCTGAACTCGTGTTTCCATTATCCTCCAATTCGTTATAATCATCCCCGTAATCGTCATCATTGCTAGAACTCGTCATCGAGATACGATGTCGTTTATTGTTATTATCCAAATCTTCTTTATTACTAATAATTAAGTGATCGGCAGTTATATCAATTTCGGTTAAATTACGATTTTTCTCATCCTCAATTTGAATTGAAGTTCGCTTTTTGGTTACGTCATCATGCATATCAATATTATTCCGAATTGTATCGGATGATTTACGGATGATTTCCGATGGCGACATCATTTTTGGTATTTCTTCGCCAACCGGTATTTGTGGCCCGTCCAATGGGGATTTTGGTGATTCAGGTGGAAACATTACGAGATGGATCGTAATTAGTTCACAGGAAATTAAATATAATTTCAAAATAATGCTCAAATCGCATCAACTCACAATACACCCACAGTAATTTATCTCACAATCATTTTTTCATTTCTTTTCAACTATTTAAACATTTCACTCAAAACTAGATGTTTCACTCAAAGTAAACCACTTTCCACTCACTAATCAAAATTTAATTATATTGCCCATCATTATTTGATTTAAAATAAACACTATTTGATTTTAAATAAATCAGACAAATTTACAACAAAACTCAAAACTTTCTTTAATTTTACAAATTTTCATGAATAAATTTTTGTAAGAATTCTCATCTTTTCCAATAAGAAACTCAAAGATGACTGAAAAATGTTTATGTAGTATTAGTTTACAAAACGAAAACCTAATTTAACTCTCACCGCTCTTTCAGTAGTAAAATGTAAATGTAAACTCTTTCTCTCATTTTCTTATTGGAGTATAAAATAAACAAAAATGAGCGGCGCGTGCTGAATTGAAACGAACTATGTACGAGTAGGTACGCGTACGACGAATCTATAAAGAAAAGAGTGAGAACGAAAAAAAAAACATTTTTTTTATAATTGATGGAGAAATAAAAGAAGAGCGTAATGAGAAAATATACGCATTTATATCGTTGTGTTTTGAGTTTCCATTATTATGATATTGTGACAAAGCTTTATTTTAAATTTTAAAAAATGCAATAAAAAAAAGGTGCAGGGTGTTATATAAAATTGATTTCTAAAATTAATTTATAATTAATAAATAAATTTGAGCGTATTTAAAGTTGATATTACTTTATTGGAATACATGGCAGTCTTCACAATAATTTAATGATACAACAGTTCATTTTTTCAGGATAGAGGAATCACGGTTTGACTCTAACCGTTTGTGGAGTAGCCGCACTGTTTTTTTTGCAGAGTTCAGATCGGTTCTTTATAAATTTTTGTGTTAATGTGTGTAATGTTTGTTTATAATTTTTTAACAGTAAGTATCCAAATATTGACACAACCATCTTGTGACGTAAATTAGAACAAAAGTTTTCTTTCAAAATCAAAAGATTGGAGAGGGTAGGATATTAATATAATCATTTCACAGTGTGATATGATCTATAGGGTCAAAGGACAAGGTTTTGGTTTCCTATTTTACTGATTTACGATGATTTGCCATATATGAAGAATAACGTTGTGTTCATTTAGGGTATTATAACTACTTGTACTTGGTTATATGTATATATAATTCGTTAGGCTAGATATTTTCCATGATTAATCAATTATGCAATTACTTAAACTAAATTTATTTAATTAGTTATGCACTTACATTTATTTATTTTATTTTTTAGCCAAATTACTGAAATGATTTAATTAACACTTTTTTGAGCGATTAACAAAGCAAATCTAACAGAGTTAAAATTACCGACTGAGTACTCAAATTACATATAAATATTATACATACATTTTCAATAAACTACTAAATCAAAATATTTAAGTTTTATGTTTTTCAATTAAAACATTTAAAATATAATATTAATATTGAAAATTAACAAAATTAAACCATTTTTGCTGTTTTCATTTAACATATTGTCCAAGAAAAGTTTTCACGGCAGTAATGTTTACTTTAGATTAACCTTAAACAAACCCGTACCTAAAACTGACCTCTATTGTATTTCCCAAATTCTATGAAAATAATTTCTTTAATAAGCGAAATTCAATTATATAAAATTTTTGAAATAAATAAATTTGTTGAAAATTGCCCATTTTGCCGGACAATTTCCAACAAATTTGCAGGATGGAACACAACAAAACAACGGCCCAGGTGGCGCAGTGGTTCTCGGAAGTTGGACCGGGAGGTGCCGGGTTCGAATCTCGATAGGTTCGTCATCGATCGTTTGGGCGGTGTTTTCGGTGGTGGGAATAAACACTTGGATTCCCGTTTTTTTTACGTTTTGTTTTAATTGGGTGCAGGGCGGACTTGTAGACCTTCCTAGCTCTTTGTTACTGTCAGAGCTCCTGCACCCAACGCGCGATCCTTCAAGTAAAGGTTGATAGCTGCCTTAAACATGTGCATTTTATACTTTTAGACCTGTTGAGTTTAGAATCCATGGCCCGTCCCATCGTCTGTCATTGAGCTATGCAATGCGCAGATGGTTCTACGTAAATCGGACCTATACCCATACATATCCTCTTATTGATTTATTTTACTTATACTGTAGTAGAACATTTAGAAATAGTTTAGTGCGAAACTAAACTATTGGAAAAATTGTAAGAATTATAGCTTGAAAAGATGTATAGGAACAAATGGTTACCTTAAATATCAATATTATTCTATTGCTCAATAATTCCTTATCAAAGTCATCAAAGTTTACTTTTCAACTGTCAAAATCTGTATATTGCTATTACAAGATGTTCATTAAATTCTACATCTTTGTGTTTTTAAGCACATCATTAATAATTTCAAATAGCTGTACTTAACCTAATTTTTCCGCAATAACATCAATAAAGTTTTATATCCCGAGAAATTAATTTTTATACTAATTAAATTCAATAAAGATGCGTATCTTTGCAACCCCTCCTTATATCCAATTCGCATCAGCAATTTTTTCAACACTTAAATAAAAATTGAATCTTAAATAAATTTTAAATTAACACAACCCAAACAAACTCGTCTTCGATTGTTACTATATTTTGCTCACAATATTCAAGGAATGCAGATATAGAGTTTTTTTGTTAATATACTTTCGGGAATGAGACGAATCCCAACAAAACATTACAGTTTAATTAAGTTCGTGACAATTACATGCAACCATTTAAATAGAATGAAGAAAAACCTAACAGTCCGTAACGTTTTTTACTATAAATGTTTCAATTAAAAAACAATCAAGATTAAAAGAGACCGAGAAATTTGGAAAGATGTCTCCAGACGTTCTAATCAAATGTGAAAATTTGTCACGTAATTTTGTCTCGTTTTGATGTTTTTATTGGATAAGCTCCAAGTTTACAACTACATAATAATTGATTCAATGCGATATTCATACTTTTCATAATATAAACTCCATATTTTAAACCCACTTTGACCAGTTTTGATAATTTTATGAGTATAATACGATTTACTAAGTTCTTTATAGTGGTGTCTCTTATTTATTTATTGAAAATCCTAAAAACATATTAAAATTACTTTATATTTAAGGGTAGAATTGTTTGATAAAATATGAAAACAACCCTTGCAGTTTTTATTACTAACAGATTAGATCGAGCTTATCAGTAATATGCATTCGTAGAATAATTGTTACCGAGTTTTATTAATATTTTTACCGATGGAGACAATTTAGTTTGATTTATACAGATGTGTCATGGCGCAGGGTTAGTGATTAATATTATAATATCTTTAATCGTATATGTTGCATATATATACGGCACATTTAGGTAGTACATTATTGCTTCGGGGTATAACAGAATAAACCAAATTATATATGAAAACATCATAGACAAATTATCTACATTATATATAGATCTCATTCTCGCCCTCGTTCGATACCACCCCACCCCACAATGATACATACAAATATACAAAAAATTCATTTACAAAACAAACCATTCATTCATGTCAAGTTTTTATATTCGCACGTATTTTCTTCAAATATTTTTCATATTCACGAATTTCTATTCCGGCTGCTGGGTAGAATGGGTGGTGGCGGATGTTCAATTTTGAAGATGGAGAAAAATATTGTATATACATACTTATATTTATATTGTATTTGTATATATTTTACAACAACAACAAAATCATAAAAGTAATAAAATAAAAAATAAAACAACAAAAGTGTGAAAAACTTTATCATTTCAAGATTTTCATTTTCAACGTCGTCGGTTTCATTTTTCCTTACTACATACAATAACGGTTTTTATGTTTGGTTTTAATTTTAATACACTCGTACTGCATTCAATGAAGCTAGATTTATGGAATGAGATGATATATGCGAAATCATTTTCCATTGAAATAAAAACGACACCCACGTTTTCACGATATAAGGATTTGATTTTACATGGATTGCAGTTTTAATCATAGAACCCTCGATGGTACAACTAAATTTACAATGTATCATAAAATACAAATTTACTATATAGTAAAAATTAAAGTTTTAAAAATTTAAATAATAAGTTTAGTAATATTGACGACTTGATTTAAAGTAAATATACAATGCATACATAAATACACAAACTTAAAATCCTTATTGATTTCTATGAGTGAATATCATCATCAATATATATAAATATATATAACAACGCGATATTATAAAATTTCCATTAAGAAACGTACAAATTTCATCAATTAGTCGACACTTAATATAAATGTTCATTTCACATAAACGAAAACCAGATCAGAAAACACCTTTACCATCATCATCACTAAACCACATCATCATCATCAGCATCATAATGATATAGTATATACAAAATTATGTTAATCCCTTAAATATGTATAGCAATTTTTTACGACTATATTTTATATAGGTTTTTCCGCACTATAAAAAAACAAGAAAATTATCTTAATACCACATAAACTATATGCTCAACTCGAAGGAAAAACGGAAAGTATGTACAAAAACAAAACCAAACAAGAGAGGAAAATCAAGAATAATAAAAAAAGTAACAAATTAATTAAGATACGAAAAAGAAAATGTGCGTGTAGAAAAAGGTTTTCTCATTTGGGAAATTTAAAAACATAAATAATTTTAAAGTGTGATGAAAATATTAATAAAAAATAATTTTACTATTGGGTTGAAATAGCCTAAATGTCTACTGTTTTAACAAACATATAAACGCTTATATGTGCATATAATATTTTCATTATGTACTCGTATATACTATTCTATAAAAATATCGTTTGTTTGCTTTAATACCTTACATTTGACATTGTAGCAACTAAAAGTGTTTTGTACATCTCGTTAACAGCATACTTTTCATATTTTATGATGATAATTTAATCACATATATACGCATAAAATTATGTATATTGTATGTTATTTTTTGTGTAATAATCAAAATAAAACAAAATATTTTAATATTTGTTGCTTTTGAAGTAAACGCTTTCGCTTTATCAAACTGGTTGACATATTTGATTAATATTTAATATTTTTGTTTTATCGAATATTATCATTTGCTTTTCTATATTATTAAAAATAAATAATAGTTTAGTTAAGTATGCATAAAATATATAATATTCATAAATAAGGAAAAAATTAAGAAAGAAAAATAGTTTATTATTTTATTGAATTTTTTAATTGAATTAATTTCTTAAGATATACATATGTTCAATTTGATGAAGTATTGTCGGATGAAATATTTGAAATATAATAGCGTTATTAAAAATTACTATGTCGCTTAATGGTTAAGAGAGTTTCTCATCACGCCGCGGTCTCGAGTTTGATTCCCGCCGTTGACCAAAAATTAGCATACAACCGGATGACATAAAAACGCGTTTGTGTGTAAAAACATTCTTTGGGCTAACCATATACAATGTGCACCATTCGTTAAAAAAACTGGTTCGTTAGGTTACAGTTGAGACGGTAAGGGCTGTTTACTTGCGGCCAAAACAAATTGTGTTTGAGTTTATTATGGGATGTAACTTTACTTTGAAATTGAAATGGCATAAGAACCGTTCATATATATTATTTTAGACATATATTAAATAGAGAATAATAATTCAAAATTGTTTATCGGTAGATAATTAAACAGATCGAATGTTGTGTTTAAATTACGTTATATCTAGGGAATATTGCCTCTATCGTTATAGATAATTGTATAATTATTTGATCTATAAAAGGTAATACAGCACTGTTGCTATAACATATACATATTTGTAAGCTAACAAACAATTCAATAATAATAAAACATAAAAAGCTATAGCCATTCTTGACGACGAAACAACAATAATTTTCGAAATCTTTTAATCTCATTTAAATATTCATTTTACTCGTAGACATTATAAACACACTGAAATACTATTTTAATGGGATTAAGAAGTATGTGTAATAGCTTTAAACCAAAAAAAGGTTAATTGTACACAAAAGCAATTTCAATATTTTCTACTTGCGTACAAATTGAACGGCTAGTAAATCCACTAATCGCGCAATACATAAGTATATGAACTAGGATATTCCTATGCGAATAATTTAAGTTTAACAATGATTATATATATACATATCAAAGAAAAATTTTGAAGTCATTGCAAAAATTGATAATTGTAATGGTTTTCACGTGCTAAAAGGTCGTAATTGAAAACTTAATCATTCAATTATCATACATTATTATTCTTAACAAAAATTTTATATTATATCCATAGTCAAAACTAATATATATATATATATATATATATATATATATCTTTATATATATATATATATATATATATATATATATATATATATATATATATATATATATCTTTATATATATATATATATATATATATATATATATATATATATATATATATATATATATATATATATATATATATATAAATGATTTAAAGAAAATATTAAATATCAATCAAACGGGCATTTATAACGGTATTTAACGAATATAGAATCCAAAAATTTATATAAATAAACAATCTGATTTTCATGTCGTTGTTTAAAAACTATTTTGATTTCGCTCCCACATTGCAGATCGATTTTTATATAATTTAAATTTAACTTGGACAAAACAATTAGGAAGAAATATGGAAGATCCATAATTTGTTTTGAAAATTTATAACAAAACGAACTATCTTATATATGATAGTTCGTTTAATATATAATAAGATATAATAGATGATATAATAAGAAAAAACTATCTTATTATATCATCTCCTTTTTATTTTAGTAACGCAGATGAAATTTGAGATCAATTAGAGACCTTCGCTATATACATATAGTCATACAGAGTAAATCATATACACTCAGAGAAAAAATATAGCGTATTTTAAGTAACTTTTTTCTGAAATATAGTTACGAATCCAACCAACCTAACGCTAGGTAAATAAAGCGAAATTGGAAATGCAAAATTTAGTTTACTACGTAAAAATTACATTTTTATTTTGTGCCTCGAACATTGCAACATAAGTATGTTTTACTTGGATCAAAAGTTAACCGAACAAATTTCAATATAAAATTAACATAGCATTTTATGTAAAATGGAAATTGTTTTATTTAGCTGCTATGCAATATTTACAAATTTGACAAGTAGATATTACAATAATAATACTTAAAATTTACAACATACACAAGACTCATGAACAACGCGCATAAGTAAAATATGAATATATATATATATATATATATATATATATATATATATATATATATATATATATATATATATACATATGTATATATATATATATATATATATATATATATATATATATATATATATATATATACATACATATATATATATATATATATATATATATATATATATATATATATATATATATATACATATATATATATAAATATATATATATATATATATATATATATATATATATATATATATATATATATATATATATATATATATATATATATATATAATGCGAATAAACTAATAGTTCAGTATTTTAATCAAACAAACATTTTATTTTTAGTTTAATTTATTAGCATTCATTAACATTTAGGTTATTTATTGTATGAAACTTCTCTAAAAAGCTGCCTGCATGATAAAAGTGGCACAGAATTTTTTCGCCATAACTAGATTTTTCGTAAGTATTTGAGGTATTTAACGATCTAAAAAATTATTAAAATTAGACGCAGACATATACATACTCATCCACACCCATATATACATAGAAACATATATATATATATATATATATATATATATATATATATATATATATATATATATATATATATATATATATATAATTATATTTATAAATATATATATATATATATATATATATATATATATATATATATATATATATTATATATATATATATATTTATATGTATATATATATATATATATATATATATATATATATATATATATATATATATATATATATATATAATATTGTGTAATATACAGATAAACATTTAACTTTTAATAAAATATTATTGATAGTGAGAGTGTAACATAAAAATCATTAAAATTCAATAAATTTCCTATAACAAAATATCTCATTTTCTTTATCTCATTTGAGATTTCATGTCTCTGTCCGCAAACGTAAGCCCTTTGAGATTACCCGATAAAAATGAAAATAAAACCATATATCATAAATCATAAGTATCAGATCGATTCTCATTTGATTTCCCATTTTACGACTTTTGTCACCCGTACAGTGTAAACCTCACAGAACAAGAGAGAATTGTTATTTAACATAAAACGAATAATAAAATCCTTTTTTAGCTTTTAGCTCTGCTCGTCGTCTTCTTGTATGATAATCATTTCAAATGGATGTGATATTATCTTTTATCCTTTATCTGACAATCCGTATACATATGTATACACCAAACTTACACAAAATATTACCACATAAAAAAGATTAACACAATTTTGATTCATATTTTTCGTGTTTTGTGTAAAAAAGATTTGAATGTGCTTTTTGGAAAGAAAGGACACAAAAATGGACATCAAATTTACATAATTGTTATCCCGTTGTGACAGTATCCCAGTGATGTAAGCAAGAAAATATATATAAATAAAATTTAAGGAAAGCTTTATAAAAGCTTTTAGTCAACGAAACGGTAAACAATAAACAGATGATAAAAAAAAGTCTATTTTCCATTTTTTTCACATGTACATGTATACAGTTAAATAAAGCAAATGAAAAATATGAAAAATGTAAGAAATAAAATTTTTTTATTCATAAGGAAGCAATTCAAGGAAATATGGCTAAAACAAAGGAATGGTATGGTTAATATTTTCCTTATGGCTTCTTCTTCACGTAATTTTTTGTATTTGAATTTAAATTAAAACTTTGCTGGTTAGTGTATATGCAGTATCGTATTTGGTTGTGATTTTGGAAGAGCTGTACATAAATAAATAAATAAATATATATATATATATATATATATATATATATATATATATATATATATATATATATATATATATATATATATATATATATATTTATATATATATAAATATAAATATATACATAAATATATATATATATATATATATATATATATATATATATATATATATATATATATATATATATATATATATATATATTATATTAGATGTTTTATGAAAATACTACTCCCTAATTTATATAATATACATACATATGTTGATTAAAGCTTTTCATCTTTTCCAGACAAACAAAGTATATGTTTGTTTATGGTTTTTCGTTTCACCGCAATTTTGCACAAACTTTCATTTTACATTACAAACCGTTTTATACTGCAAACAAATAAAAACATAATAGGGAGAGTTTAGTTTTGTGATGTACGAGTAAATAATGTAACTTCC
The DNA here is from genome assembly GCA_963932295.1 of Tipula lateralis. NCBI lineage: Eukaryota > Metazoa > Arthropoda > Insecta > Diptera > Tipulidae > Tipula > Tipula lateralis. The sequence goes on from OZ010737.1 coordinate 198,017,826, forward strand.
ACTGATAAAAAACTGATACAATCACGTTATGATTTACTTAACGTTTACTTACTACCGAATTTTGAACTTTAATAGTTTAATATACTCTATAAAATATAGAGAAAATGGTTCCCGAAATATATCACTCAATAGGAGTCAACATAAGCGGTCTATATTACAAAAATAACCAAAATTAAAACATTATATAAGATGTTGAAAAGATATTTTCCATAAACAAATTTTAATTTATTTTAATAGATTTTTTGTTTTAAATTTTATACTTATTTAAATGTTGTTTCCTAACACCATGGTCTAAAAATATTATTTAAAGTAATTATATATGCAGCTAGGCTACATGTGCAAAATTACGAAAATTTTGAAAAACACTATACTCGTATATAAATACGAGTAAATAACAGCAATAATATTTTGAAATAAAATATACTGTATTCAAATAGTATTAATTTTAAATGTTCAAAATATTTATGTTCTTCTAAAGTAAAGTTAATCATATTGTTTATTGAAGTTGTGTACAATTAACAGACAGTTTAAATTGAACTAGTATGAATGCCGTTTATACATAATAAAAGTAACTGCCACCTTGTGTTTATTAAACTTCAAAGTTTATTAAACTTCAGATTTTAATTAAATTCAAAAAATACAATTTTAATCAAATTGTAAATATAAAACACTCAAAACTCCTCACCCTTCGTCAAATCGAACATATAAAAATTATAGAAGGATTATTTCATAGATTCGAGTATACTTATACAAATATATTATTCAGCAAAGTAGAGAAACTAAAAATCATTAATGTTTATTACTCCTCATAATCTTATAATCATTATATAAAAATTCACCTGTTCTAATTTATATTATCTCTATACAGATATATGCACACACACACACATGTATATGTATATATATATATATATATATATATATATATATATATATATATATATATATATATATATATATATATGCAACTTATAAATTAAACCTCTTCGAGTAATGTTATTTTAATGAGAAATAATTAAGGCCGAACTCATTATTATCCATTAGCCGCCGTGTACTAAAATTAGCCTAAATGATGATATCCTTTTCACGTACATTATCTACCTTAGTTCTTCATTTTACTTTATCTTTTCAAAATCATCGTCTTACATATATTTTCGTGTAATATAATCTACTTTTTTGTATTTTTCATAATAAAATAATATTTATTTACTTATTTCCTATGTATTTTAAACATAATACTAACATACATCACTATCTAGGATAAAAAATATAAGCCCATTTGTATGCTGAAAGTATATCCTAAATGTATACACATAAAGGTAAACGAGAGATAAACATCGAGTAAATTGTTTTAATATTTTTCCTGTTTGTCTTCTTTATATGTAGGATTAGACATGAAAACACGTTAAAAGGACAAAGATATTATACATAATATAATTTTCTTATGTTTAGGTGTACCTAATGAAGGTAAAAAATAAACGAAAGTAGTAGTAATTTATGACTTAAATATACACCAGGTGTTTACTATGTATATTTTTTATTTATGCGAAATGATAATTTTAACTTAAATTTCCCGGAATAGTGCATCAATATACAGTGATTGTTAAAAGTATTTCTTTGAAATTTGTTATTTGAAGTGTTTTGGAGCAGAATTAGCATCAATATAAGTTTATATAAAATGTGAAATCAATCAACAAATTTCTTAAAAACGATAATTTATATAAAGGTCATATATTAATTATATAATAATTATTTACGTTTAAGTAGATAACAAAACCATTCGATTTTTAATAATATAATGCACTACAATTTCTTATTAATTTGTATCAATCATAAAACAAAAATTTCGAAACTATATCAGCATACCTTGCAATTGCAGGTTAAAATTTCATTTTAACAAGAACCGTTCTTTTATACAATTGGTTCGGGAAACTCGAATATTAATTAAGAAAAATCAGAGAATATTAACAAAATTTTCAGTTACGTTTCTAGTTTATTTAATAATAAAGAATACCTTAGGCTATCCAAATTAGTGAAAAAAGGGTTTTTCACTAGCCTACCCTTAATTGTTTCACTGGCCTTTATTTTTCCAAATTCGACACTTATAAGTTATTCGAGTAATGTAAGCAAAAAATAAAAATTCGTGAAATTTTCCATATAATACAGGAAATTTGTATATAGTGTATTTGTGCATCATTATTTCAGTAATTTTACCATTGACATTTCTGTTCCTTTATAGCTATATTATCATTATTTTGTTTCAAGAGAAACTTACTCATAAAATATTATTAACTTTATTAATAATATAAATTACATTATATAAAAATACTATGTACAATATAAATACATATTTAATAAATTGTTGGTTTTGCGATTTGCGCTGGGTATTTTTTATATTTGGCGCCCCGCTATAAACTAAAATATTTAGGAATGTTCACATATAGATAACAACAAAAGTGTGGGAGTGAATATCAATATTTCATAAATCTAATATTTAATTAATATTTTATTTTGTCTTCACGAAGTTTAATATATTTTCATCTTTATTGGTTGTGTGGACACATAAGACCGATAAAATCTTCGATCGGAATGGAAAAATATTTATAAATATCTTTTTATCATATAAAAAAATAAAGATCAAAGTTGAAAAAACTAAAATAAAATCCTAAATCATGAATAAGTTTAGTTATTTGCATAATCAACAAAGTTATGGAAAATAAGGATACCTGTACATATTAAATCCATTTTGAATATACACATTTTCTGTTCTTATCGTATATATGTATTTATTACGTATATGTTTTTTATAAACAAGGTAGAAAGAACTATTTATAAAATAAAAATAAAATATAAAATTTGTGAAAAGAAGTTGAATATCCTCATCGTATTTTGGTTAAAATACAAGAACCTCATATTAACTCAAACAATATTACATCATACTACTTTTTTAAAATGTTTGCGAATTGTTTGTTTCTATATATGAATGTTTGGGTGCAAATATTTATGTACGAGTGTAGATATCATCTGTAAATAATAAAACCATAGATACTTTTTTCGAGAACGATATGAAGTTACATTCCCGCACATACACCATACTATTACACCAAACTGAGATATAAAAGCCGACGAAATTACAGGAGATGTCGGTTCTACAGTTTTTCGTTTATATGTATGGTATATTCGTAAATGAATATTTAGAAATAAAACAATTTTTTGGTATCACACTATGAATGTAATGATAACGTACGACATGAATTTTGGATTTTATGGACAAAAGAATATCTAATAACCGTTTAGTTTAATTACCAGGTTGGCTTAAAGATAAGCTTTAACTACATATATTTTTGTATAAATTTACCTCATACGTATATAAGGATTACACGACCTTTAAATTGGCCTTTATACCTAATTTGCTATAGTACTATAGTTGTTGAGGGAATGCGATTGATATAGACATAGTTGAAATGATTAACAACTATGGTGTGTCCAGGAAGAAAGTGAGATTAAATCAAAGTAATTCAATTAGTTAAGATATTAAAACTAAGCGGGATAGATTAAATTTTGTTCAATCAACGAAACTATCAATCTTTTATTACGATTATGTTTTTCAAATAACGAAATAATGTGAGTACTGAACTACTTAATAAGTTGAAAATGGTTTGTCTGTTTAAGAGCCTGGCTATATGGATTTCGACCAGCCTAGTAGAAAAACTAGAACGCATAATTTTAAAGACTAGAATATTCGGATATATAGTAGTTCGAATTGTTTTTAATAATAATATTGGAAGATCTTTCTTATTATAAAATATCTGATGACCCAATCCTTATTGTAAGTATAACCATTCGAATTTAAGTTTTGGATCTTTAATAAGTAAACACTTCTTGCAAATTAATAAGTTTTATATATTCTATTTTCGATTATTACAATATCTTATTCGATTGAAAAAATTTGTTGTTCACTACTTTGAATATGTAGTGAACAACAATTTTCTTCAATTGAATAAGATATTGTAATAGTCGAGATAGAATATATAAATCTAAATTTGGTTGCGGCGAATAAATTTCAATGTGCAAGTGATGAAATTTGGCAGCGGACTGTTCATAACTGCTCATATCAACTTTACGAATACTTAAATAATTAACCGCCGACAATTAGCTTAAACGATGTGATGGTGCCGTTCGAAAACTCTGCTAAATACTTGGGTGCACAATAAATGTTAAGCTTAAATGGAAAGAGCATGTGAAGAAGAAAAGACAAGAACTTAATCTTAAATATAGAAAATTCTACTGTCTAATTGGACGAACGTCAAAAATAGGGGTTGTACTAAGAACGCCAACTATGAGGTTGTACTAAGAACACCAACATCAAACTTATACAAAACTTCTAGAATAAAGTACTTTGGGTATAGTCAATGAACCCTGGTACATTCGTTGTTTTGCATCGTGATTTGGAGATTCCGGATATAAAACACGAAATAAAAAAAATTGCAACGAAGCATGACTCAAGACTAATGGAACATGTCAATGCGGAAGCCTCTCGGCTACTGGATAATGAACATTTGGTTAGAAGACTAAAAAGAACCAAACCCTTCGAGCTAGTTAGTATGTGAGCAGCTGCCTACCAACGAATAGGCACTGGTGCATAGCAGAATAGTGACCACATTATAGTTTAGGTTTTAAGAATTCAGATGTAAATTGATGGTTACTTTGGAAAGACTAATTTTACAAATAAATTTAAAAAAAAAACTACTACAGTAGACTAAAGGCTGTAACGAAATGCATTATATGCTTAGCAACCATTTAGGCGAAAAATAAAAATAACTTTAGGAAGTTTTTTTATTATATGGTATGGTATGTCTTTTTATTAAAAAACTAAAACGAAAGGAAATAAACAACAAGATAAAAGCAAAACAAGGAGGTAGATAGAGAAGTTTATCGTTCATGTTACACACATATCGCTTATAACATTATACATATATACTACAACCATCCCTTGAGATGTAATCATGTTGAATTGATCACTAATATGTATCTCAGATGAACATAAGATAATTTAATACAAAAACAGAAACAAAATAACGATAGAGTAATAATCGTATAGGATTATTTGGTTTCGTGATGTATGTCTCGCAACAAGTAAATTTTCCAGGGACATGAATAAAGGGGTTGGTGTGGTGGAAATTGTAATACAATCCACTTTTTATACAGCTTTATTGTACATTTTTCCTCACGAAACTGTTTTTAAATTTTCATTTAATTTACCATTATGGTATACGATAGCCAAAGCAACTCGCACGATAACAAACCACCAACCGTGTGCGCTTGATGAATTTAATTACAAGCAATAAATCAAATCGAGAGTTTTTCTTTCTATAAGTTTGAGATATTTTACAGTGTTTTTGGGTGGTCCGCATGTTGTTTTCAATCTCATACGGAAAACTTAAGTATTTATGGATTTTCATTATTAGTTTTTTTGTATAATATGGTATAAATCAATTAGAAGAATGGGCGAGAGTACTCGATTAACATTTTTTTATATTTATGATTCAAATTTTTTTATGGTTTTGTATCCCGATTTTTCGGAAAAATCGTCGCTTTAAGGAATTGTAAAAATTTATTAAATTAAAACAACTGGTGAATTGGTTGGTTCAAATATGTTACATAATACTATAGCTAGGTCTAGTCTCATTTTAATCAACACACTAAAATTACTATAATTTTATATATAGAAAGCTAGATTAAAAATGAACGAGAATAAAAATATTTTCTTTTTTTTTCATTGAAAAAGAAAAGTTTTAATCATATACAAGTAAATAGAGTAGATACAACGAGATAAATAGATATAAGCTAAGTATAGAAATAAGATAACATGAAAGTCGGCAATATTTTTTTTCGGTTTAATTAGATTGATTGGAATTTATTTTTAATTAAGAAAATGTTGTATAGAATGATTTATTTTGCCAAGAGTTATAACAAGATTACAAAAATTAGTTTTCAGAAGTTTGAGAAAATAACACAAATTTAGTAACCACTTGATAAACTATTTTTATATGGTATATAAGAAAATTAATTAATACTAACGTTAAAATATTTATTTTATTAATTATAAATTAACATAAAAATTAGTTTGATAAATCTAAGTTAGACAGTAACGCTACGTTAGATATTAAAATTATTTACTATGAAACTTGCACCGGATGTGGCTTAATGGGTATGAGAGTTTCTCATCACGCCGCGGTCTCGAGTTCGATTACCGCCGTTGACCAAAAATTAACATGCAACCGGATGACATAAAAACGCGTTTGTGTGTCAAAACATTCGTTTGGCTGACCACCTACAATGTGCACCAATCGTTAAAATGGTTCATAAGGTCTCGGTTGAGATGCGGTAAAGGCCGTTTACAGCCTCCAAGCTATAGTTGTTTTTACTATAAAACTTAATGATCATATTCAATTAAACCAGAATCAGAATATTCAAGTTTAACAAACATGGTTAACTATAATATTGAATTTACACCACGATCTATAATATATACATTAGTTATTAATAAACCACGAGTTACATTGATTAAAAATGTAAAGATTTTTTATGTGAAGTGTCGTTTTTAAACTTAAATAATTACTTATGTAAAATCTAACTTAGGTTTGGTATTCTTTATCTAAATGTTAAAATGTTGATAACCGTTTTACACTTCTGACTAACTATAATAAATTAAAGTAAAAAACCTAAACAGAAGTTCAATAAATTAAAAATGAAGTGAAAAAAGAAGATAAATTTAGAATGATAATCCCAAGAGTGTAAAATTATATACATATTTTTTAGTAGATTGACCATAAAAAAAATAATTATGAATCTCAAAAAAATTATAAAAACAATCTATAATTATATTGATATAAGTACCAAAACTATATAAAAATATTAAGTTTCCCTAACGATGCTAATTAATTAATCTCGAATTGTAAGCAAACAATCCTAAACGTAAAGTCCTTTATTTGTTATGGTTCCTTAACCCATGCCACATACTGAAACTCCCTTCCCTCTCCCTTCGGCTCATACCTAAAAATCTATGATATTAATTAAACTCTATAAGCATACATATACACTGAAAATTATGTAAAGTTTTTTATAGAAATTATTACAAGGATGGAGGAATTCTAAAGAAAACCCTGATTTTGTAGACATGATATATACAAAGTGTAACCCTTTTCATTTATATAATAAAAACAATAAAATATACTTTAGAGGGAAGCATTGAATAATCTTATAATCATAGTTATAACCTATTATCCTCATCACAATACTCATTATCATTTTGCCGTTATACATATACTCTCATTATTACAAATATGACTACCCTTTCTTCTGCAATCTTACACATATTTATAACGTCTTAAATATATATGTAATTTCTCAATGTCATGTAAATTCTCACTCATTTGCGAACGATGTCCTATATGTTACTCGTTCCATAAGAAAGATACACAATACAATAAGATCACAAAGAAACTTTTATAATCCAGACTTATTTGTTATTTAACATGTTTTAATATAGCGTTATCAACCTACATAATCTATCATTTTAACTTTTATCTGTTTTTGTTTCAAAGAAAAGATGCACACATCTTTTTTAAATATACTCAAACGTATATACATACACTCCTGGACAGAATTAACGCATATTTTTTTTTGTAATAAAACAAATCCCGCTGGACATTTTCAGTGGAACTGGTATCAAATGATTCCAAATTTATAATTTTCTCAAAAGAGGCGCAAATGTGGCGTTATGGAATTATAGCGGCTATTTCTCATTGCAAAATATTAAAATGTGTCGAACTATTTTTGTTTTAAATTTTTAAAAGCAGTTTATAAACATTAATACTAGCTTTATTACAATTTAATATGATTAATTTAATAATAAGTATTTATTTAATTTAATAATGAGTATACACGTGAAAACGTGATCGCCAAGAATGTTCCGAGCATACCAGTCTGCATTCATCCTCAAACCAATCTCCACCAGCTCCGTATGGCCCTCCCAACTGGTTCCACCCCATAACATTATTGAACCTCCACCAAAGCTTACAGTTTGCACCATGTTACACGGTACGTAGCGTTCTCCAACTCTTCTGTATACAAGATTACGTCCATCTGGTTTCCATAATTGGATTCTGGTCTCATTTGAAAAGAGAACAGTGGCCCATTGATCAGTTCCCCAATTTGCATGAGTATGAGCAAATTCTAAACGGCTGGATTTTTGGCGGGGAAGAAGCCGTGGAACTTTTACGGGCCGTTAGGTTCACTTCTTTTAATCTTCGTCTAACTGTTCTGACACTAATATTCACTTGACGCGCACTAAGTGACTCATTTTTGAGTTGAGTAGAAGTTCACTTTCGATCTCGTAACGATTTCATTGCTCGGTTGTGCTACTTTTACGTCCTTGTCCGGGCTTTCTTTTATACTTTAAGGTGTCACGATACCGCTTAAGTATTCGTGAAACCGAAGACTGATTAATTTCTAATTTTCGTGCGATTTGTACTTGTGTAAAATCTTCCTGATACAATGTAACCACTTTAACCGCCTCCAGCTCTTGAACGGGTGCCATATTACAATGGATTTTATATTAGGTGTTTGCTTTAGAACACATTTACAAGAACTAGTGGTACTGCATTTAAAAATAATTGATATGCAATGGAACAAAAACCGATCGTTGCGTTGGATTTTAAACACAATGCAATTTTTATTAAGCATTTCAGCGGGATTTTTTTTATTACAAAAAAAAATGCGTTAATTTTGTCCGCGAGTGTATATAAAAGAAGTAACCAAAGAGCAAGATGAAAATGAAAAAATAATTAAGGAAATTTTCTTTTACCAATAAAATGGTATGGCGTGTTCGGTCTGGTATGCTTGTTAGGGTTAAACAGTTCTGCATTAACTGCAAAAATAGTTTCATTTGATGGTTTATTGATAAGAACTAGAGTTTTGCAACATCGTATCATTATATTTTATATGCTGTATGTAATTTTGTATTCAAATCGATTTTTAATTCATTTCTATATACCATATGTACATGTATATGGTAGAGAAAATGAAAAAAAAATTTCAATTTAATTCCCGCGTAATTATTTCTATCCACCTTATTTTAAAGTCATAAGCTAACATTTTTGTTTGAATGTTTTTCTTTCGTTGATAAACTCTGTCATTCAAGCAATATAAAATTTATATAAGGATAAGTTGGTTTTAGTGTACAATTCTGATGACTCTATAATGAGATTTGATAATACACTATAGATTAAGAATAGAACGTTGCATATTGTTGTTTAATCGATAGATTTAAATATATTGAGAGTTATCATTTATTAAAATGACTATACCTGGTTTTCATTCATTATAATATATTGTATATAATATAATATTTTAATGAAAATTATATGTGAAACTTTGAGTAAATAAGAAATTCTTAATTCAAAATTTTTCACTGATGAAGGAAACAACGATCTTGAGAGTAATTATAAAACAAGCGGCACTTAAAATTTTAGATGATATAAACCTCTGTTAAATTGGCCACTTTATTTTACTTATGCTTGATTAATAGGCTTTCCTATATGTTGTGTTGTAAAAACCACACTCCGCATTATCAAAACCGCAACATCCACTTCATTAACCAAATTAAAAAAAACTATAAAATCATAAATTTTCCCTCATATTTTTTTTGTTTATCTTGTTTTTTTTATTATACCTCTTCCACCAAATACGAACCCTTCTCAAAACACGCAAAAATCTACCATTACTTAAGAGATGAGAACATCTCATGTATAAGCACAAGCATATAGCAATAAAGAAAAACCAAAAACTCAATAGTTTTTTCTTGTGGTGAAAATTTATTACTCTCCATACAAAATTGAATTAAATTTCAGTTTTCATTTCGGATAAATTCTAAAATGAAAACGATAAATTTTCCAGTTTTTATTTTTTGTTTGGTACCAACATATATCATTAAAGAATCTCAAAGAGTATTTAAACTTTTTTATATTCAAAAATATTTGGGATGAGAAAATAAATAATTGCCCTTCAAGCAGTACATCTACAAGTGGTTTTATATAAATACATACTACTTGCATAATCGATTATGATTACATTTAGCTTAATGGACATATTATTACAACTTAATAATCCCTCCTAAATAGCATATAACAATATTTTTCTAAGAAAATCCGAATATGGCAAAGAAAAGATAACAAAATTATTGGAAAAAATTTGATTAATAAATATTTTTTCGAACCCTATAGTAATACACAAATTTTCATCGAATTTAGTTCAATTTAATTAATTCGCTTGGGATAAGAGAACGATTTCAACTGTTTCCGAAAAAAATCTTAATTAATTTATTGTACGATGATATCCATCCCCTTGTTTTATATAAACAGAGCCTGACTCGTAAAAACGTATTGGAAGCAAATCAATAAATAGAACGACACTAGAATAAAATCATTGAATGTTCAATGATCAAAATGACAACCCATTATATTTATAATATAACTTTTACACAAAATAAAAAACTTGATGTCCATTTTCTGGAAATAGGTTATATTTGGTGATATAAATTTGAACAAATTTAAAAACTTCTCCCCGATTTTCCTCCCAGATCAAATTATTTCTAAAGGGAACTCTTATTTCACATTAGGTTACACCAATTTATTGCGGTCGGTTTTCCAGAAATTATCCTCAAATTTCTTCGATACATACTTGTATGTATGTAAATAATCAAAAATTTAAGGCTTACTAGGAAAGACTCAAAAATTATTTATTTGATTTACATTATTGATGGGGATTGGTATTATATACAATATCGAATCCTATCACACAAGTCCTTTTAAAATCAACCTACTAATAAAGATATGGTATGCAATCCTTTCGTTTTAATATTGGTCGTGCAATACAAAAATGTACACTCGTATAGTTTTATTTTATAAAATTAATTTATTAAAAATTTATAAAACAATTTATGTTTTGCAAAATTGTCTCTTTTTAACAGTATGTATATAGGCTTAACAAATAAACAAGAATAATAAATTTTAAACCTTAACAAAGTCATTAATTAATTATTATAACTAGTAAAATAAGAAAAAAGCGAATATACAAAAAATGACAAATGGCATAATGTTAAGAAAATAAAAGATATCCAATTAGATAAGTTGAAAAAAATAATATAATTTTAATAATATACCAGTTAAAAATTACTAATTACTATTAAATTGATGAAATATGGTAGGACCGAAATAATGACACCAATGTGATTATCGATTGGTGAAATTTATTAATAATATATGCCAGATTTATTATTTTATTTGATTTGCGTTCCTGCGATACCTTTGGAAAATTATAAGTTGATCAACCCAGAAATATTTACATACTCTAATAAGATTATTAAAGTATTATTGTTACTAATTCTTTGTAATTCCTTTTTCCTTGTTATGATGACATTGAATTTTTGCAAACCCAATAAAAATTCTCAAAATATAACATAATTAAAAATTTTAATAGTTCGTATCATCCATTGTTTAATCGACATTTCTTATACTATATAGTACTTTAATATAGATAACCACAGGATTACGAATGTTACTTTGTAGTTTTTTATGTTTTTGCATGAAAAGCCAATAATGTGATAACATCCATTCTAATTTTTAAAATATTTTATGATGGATGCCTTCATATATTAAATGGAAACATAATTGTATCATTTGACTTTAAATATTACCTATTTTATTGCATATTTTATCAATTTTGTACTTCTATATATGGTATACAATTATTATTGAATCGCGGAACTAACATTATACATAAATCCCGCTATTGTTATGTTTAATGAGTTATTGTTTCAATTCACATTTATAAATGTAACAAAATATTTGACTCTATGTATGTTGTTTGGCCACAAACAATGAAAATAATTTATATTTTAAATGTCATTTAGGCGATTGTAATTTTTATTTTCCCAGATTTTTGTTTCTTTTGTTTAACAATTTAAATATAATGTTTACTGCGATTTTGTAAATATGTACAACCAAAGATTATTATATACTAAAAAGATAGTTCAATAGGAGTAACATTTTAAAATACAAAAATTATTAATCTGGGTTCCGCTACATAGTGATGGGTTCCCCTGTTCTATAGTAAAACAAAACAGAACAATATCGTTCATATTGTAAATTTTTGCTTTGGTTGGGTCATCTTTATGTAAAATAATCTTTGGTACAACTAACTAATAAAACCATTGTTAGACCGTATATAGAATATTGCTGTCAAGTTTGGGGTGGAGCATATGGCACTGCTCTCCAGTTGCTGGATAGAGTTCAGTGGCGTGCCATACGAATAATACGAAACTCCAGACTTACGAAAGATCTAGTTTACAACACCGCAGAGATGTTGCAGAGCTCTGCGTGTTCTAGATTGATAAATGGTAAATGTTCTGCAGAATTAAAGGAGTAAATACCACCATTAGTTACGCCAGGACGGGTAACACGAGCAACGGCCAATGCGCATAGGTTTACGGTGAAGCTGCCGAAACCTCGAACTGAAGGTACAAAGCGTGAATTCATTCATTTAACATCCAGGAAGTGGAATTCGTTATCCGGTTTTCAGTTTTCGTTTGAGTATAAAATGCACAAGTTTAAAACAGCTATCAACCTTTGCTTACTTGAAGGACCGCGCGTTGGGTGCAGCAGCTCTGACAGTTACAAGGAGCTAGGACTGTCTAAAAGTCCGCCCTGCACCCAATTAAAGCTAAATATAAAATATACCTATATATGTATATATATATATATATATATATATATATATATATATATATATATATATATATATATATATATATATATATATATATATATATATATATATATATATATATATATATATATATGTATATATGTGTGTGTGTGTGTGTGCATTCATCTAAATAGATATAAATTAATTTGCTTAAAGATATTTTTCTCAAACTAAAATAAAAATACGATACAGAGCAAAAAGAATATGAATTTGGATTATTTCCGATAGAATTGAAGTCAAAGTTGTTTGAAACAGTTCAGTATCAAATTAAAAAGTTTTTTTTCTGAGGGAAAGTGGAATGAATGGATCCTTTTCTGTACTTAGATTTGTACTGTATAATAAAGGTTCATTAACTTAAGTTTTTGAGATTTTGGGAGGTGTATATTATTTTGTAAGGATGTCCAGTTTGTGGTTTTCTACAATAAAAAGAGCTTGCTGATAGAATATAACGTCAAATAAGATTTTAACATTACCACCCTAATATCACAAACTTAACACTAGGTAATAAAATAACGTTCATTTATCGTTTTCAACACAAATACAAAAGGTGATATATTACCATTAACGATACCAAATGTAAAACCTCTTTATAGCAGTGTGGAAATAGCAGATTTTATAAATACTTTTACATGAAAAATTGCAAACATTCTTTTTCAAAATCAATTATTATTGCCATTATAACTAATAACGGGTTGGGATACTTTATATGTAAGGGTGTGTATATAAATAAATCGGGAAATTAATCATGTTTAATTGAAAATATGAAAACAATAAGGTAAAAACATAATTTATGTAAGTTTTTTTAGATATAGGACATTAAAACTTTTTCGATGTGGTATTTTGAGTAAACACAAAACAATTGTATTATTAAACTAAATACATATTATATATATAATACATATATATATATATATATATATATATATATATATATATATATATATATATATATATATATATATACATATATATATATATATATATATATATATATATATATCATATAAATATATATATATATATATATATATATATATATATATATATATATATATAAATATATAAATATATATAAATATATATATATATATATATATATATATATATATATATATATATATACATATATATATATATATATATATATATATATATATATATATATATATATATATATATTTATATATATATATATATATATACATATAAATATATATATATATATATATATATATATATATATATATATATATATATATATATATATTATATATGTATATATATATATTATATATATATATATATATATATATATATATATATATATATATATATATATATATATATATATATATATATATATATATATATATATATATATAGGGTGAGTTTCCTAATAAATGCAAGGCTTTTATCTCGAGAACGGTGCTAGATAGGAGAAAATTACTTATAATGAAATTTATTAAGAGTCGAGGGGGACGTCTAGTGACGATCTTCAATGACCTTGAAACTCATTAGTTTCGGAGATATAGGCTTAAGTTAGGTTTTTTTTAAATTAGAACCTATACTTTTGAGTGTTTGTTTTTATTAAGCAATTAAAAGTAGACACTTTTTGCTCACACATCATTTTTGTAAAGTGTATGATTTCAGAGATATGAGCAAAAATTGATATTCACTAAAGCAATCGAATTTTCCCTAAGTTCTACAAATTAAAATAGAAAATATCAAATGTTCTTTGACATATTATGCAATTATAAGTAAAATATAGTAAAATAAGTAAAAATAGTAAATATAGTAAAATATAGTAAATAAATTATAGGTAAAATATAGTAAAATAAGTAATAAGTCAAAGAACATTTGATATTTTCTATTTTAATTTGTAGAACTTAGGGAAAATTCGATTGATTTAGTGAATATCAATTTTTCATTTCTCATATCTCTGAAATCATACACTTTACAAAAATGATGTGTGAGCAAAAAGTGTTTACTTTTAATTGCTTAGTAAAAACAAACACTCAAAAGTATAGGTTCTAATTTAAAAAAACCTAACTTTAGCCTATATCTCCGAACTAATGAGTTTCAAGGACATTGAAGATCACCACTAGACGTCGCTCTCGACTCTTAATAAATTTCATTATAAGTAATTTTCTCCTATGTAGGACCGTTCTCGAGATAAAAGCCCTGCATTTATTAGGAAATTCACCCTGTATATATATATATATATATATATATATATATATATATATATATATATATATATATATATATATATATATATATATATATATATATATATATATATATATATATATATATATAAATATATATATATATATATATATATATATATATATATATATATATATATATATATATATATATATATATAAAAATACAACAACAAAAATATTAAATTAACTGAAAAAATTTATAAAAAGTAGGTATACTTGAATAAAAAACGAAATAAAATCATCATAATGATTCCCTTTGAGACTATTATAAAAGTTAAAAGAGCAATAATAAAAATTCAGATAATTTTACGAATGTCGTTTCATTCCTAGCAAATAATAACAACAGTGAAATAAACAACATTCATAAACTTTTATTTGTTTATCCATTTATATAAGCGGATCCGCCTCCCACCCCAATGTTAACCAAATAACTCCATTCTTCATCTACCAACAATTATAGTTCACCCAGTTGCACGAGCAATGGTTTCATCACTATCAGTGGTTATATAAGGTTATTGGCTTACGATCTCAATTATTGTTATTAAATGTTGACTGTATGATTATCTCGTTCTCATGACAAGTTTATTAATAAGAGGAAGACACATACAATTTTGTTATAAACATAAAAGATTATAAGATGTATACGTACACATGTGTCCAAACAATTGAAAATACGAAATGCCAGTACGAACATGCTTGACAACATTGCAAAAAACACAACATATAGTTATACACAAATTTTATATTAAAATACTATACTATTATGTACCATATCTTTAAACGAAAAATTTCTCCAAGAGTTCTCACCTCACTTCTAGGTACCTAATATGAATATATCCCGCTACAAGCAATTAACATATTCAAATATCAATCAAATTAAAAACATATAAACAGATGCAAAAATCGTTGGTGTTTTTTATGTTTTTATGCATATTATGTATTGGTGCAAAAAATAAAATAGAAAATCTATGGACATATTATCCATAATGTACAAGGATTATAGTCATTTTGTGGAAATGAAATAAAAAGATCCTTATCATAGTCCTTATTTAATGGATGTAAACATATATTTATTTCCTATCTTTTATTGAACAATTAAATCCTCATGAAAATGCCATTTAGTTAGATATCAAATTCATATTTCCTACATATATAAAAGCCCAGTTACTTATATATGACCTGTATATTTCAATACTTAGTAAAATCATGTCTTGTGAAAAGATATTTTAAAAAACTATTACTGGCAGTCGATGTATTTCCGGTAATTCTAGATTATTCCGATGTTCTATATTTTAGGAGAACGTATTTTTTCTTTATAACTAGAATTTGGTTTTTAATAGCTTATATAAAAATTTAAACCGGATAAATTTAAAAGTAAATCAGTTGTTGTAATTTGGGTTTCTTTCGGCAACGTAAATTTATAATAATGTGTTAAATTGTACAACACATTTTTATAAAATCAAAGAATAACAATAATATCAAAATCAAATTAAATTAATAAATTTAATTTAATTTTGATATTATATTTTTAAAATTATAAATTAAACTTCAACTAAAGGACTTACTTTATGCTGGATAGAATAAAACTGACTATCAATGAAATATTTAAATTAAATGAGTTTAAATTTTAACTTTAAACTTAGTATAGCTTAACGTGTAGAAAAGTGAAATTTATTGATCAAAAACATTAAAATTAACTATACCAATAGAATAATAATACAAGTTTATTGAAAAGTTGTAGTTCAAAACAATCAACAATATGTTCTTTTGATTAAAAATGGCTAAAAAATATTGATAGAAGAAACCGATCAAATTGCTGTACAAATATCAATTTTACAACATTCTTAACGTTTATTTCATAATAATAAATTATTGTACTAGTAACCTTAAAATTTCCTTCTATATCATGAAGCCATACATTAACTATTGAGCTGAACTTTGCAATTGATACGAAAAGATTTTATTCTTTCCTACTCCCACCTTCAAAACTTCATACATTTAATCAGTTTATATCCTCTATATAACTAAACTATAATGTTTTTGAACAAATTTCATGGGTTTAAAATTAAATTGCACCTTATGAGGACTATCGCACGAATTATAAAATGGAAATATAAAACCAGTTTCGCCAATATGTATAGTTTCGCCAATATTTAATGACGAATATAATAATTTGTGTGACATAAACATGTCGTTTTTCAATGTATATGGTCAACGAAATTAATAAATTTTTTTCCATTTTCTCCCCTTTACTTTGATGGATTTTTAGTTTATTCTACTGTATATGATAACAATTTATGGTAGTGGCAACCGATATAGAATTGTATTGCTTGGAATGAGACTACATTGTATTCACTGACCGAAAAGATATATTGAATTTCATCAGCGAAAACATTTTTTGCTATATATTTTGTATTTAATCAATGATATATACACATATATATATATATATATATATATATATATATATATATATATATATTGATATCATGTATCATGTTCTGGAAAGATTAAAGATTAGAAACCGTGTGCAGGAAAAATATTCCAGTTACCTTTTGTTGTTTGCATTTTATTACTTTTGACTTTTTTCTTTTCTCATCAGGATCATCATCTAAATTTTGGGGGATGAATGATTTTTTGTTCCTTTTTTATATACGATTCCCCAAAAATATTATCGTTGAGATGGAAATAAAACCTTCGAACGAATTACTCGTACCCGATGAACTTGTACAAAAATGAATGTAATAAAAACACATTTTTAATACCCAACTGACTGACATACATTATATTCTGCCATTCCGAATATTATATTCTGCGTTTTCTAGTTCTGGCGTCGCAAAGTATTAAAAAATCCACGGGGACGAGAGCACATATACAACACACCACCCATCGTTTTCTAAGTGGCAATAAAAGCCACAACAACAAAAATGTTTTTTTTTCTTGTTTTGAATGTATGTACATACGTATATGTGTCTGAACACAGAGCTGATTCATAAAATTTACGCGCTTCTTACGCGATTTTCGTTTTTTGGTGTTTTTGTCACTTTCGATTGTATATATATATTACGTTTTATTACTATGTAGGTGATTCTATGAATTTTTTGGTATATTAAGTAATGCATTATAAGTGTGTCAAATATTTTTTAAAAACATATTTGCCCCACTCTGTTTATAACAATATGTGCGTATAACTTCCAAGCCTCCACTTGCAAACGTATCAAACAAAAGCATTATTATGTAAACAAAACAATTTTCCTTGTTTGGAAAATTTACGAGATTTTATTTCATTTTTTATTTTATTTTCAATTTCAGTTCAACAAACATAAAACCCACATATACACAAAATGAGATCAAGGTAGAGAGTACATATTATATATAATGTATAATAGGGGATGACATTGGGTGGTCTAGGGATGAAAAATGAAAATATATATTTCCATTATTATATTCTTTATTTAATAAATTAGTCTGCAGCAGGATATTCATTCATTCCCAGTAAATAGCTTTCTCACTCACCTTAGTACATACAAGATTTATGGTGCGGATAAAAATACTATAGAGAATATTTTGTATTTTGTATAAAAAGCGAACCGGTCAAAATCTAAAAATCAATCAACATCAACATCGCACGATCGCGAACATCATGCTTTGATTTATGATTTATTTAAACGTTAAACATGAGTATGATTAATGTTTGTATACTCGTAAACCGAATAACAATAATCATTGTTTTTGGTGATGATAGTTCTACTTAAGAATTTATCACTTATTACGGGTTATTCAAATTAATTGAAACATATGGTTATGTATTTGTATATCGTTTGTTTATGGTAGGTGTCATATTTACATATATCTTTTATTTTAATAATAAATTGGTTTCTTTATCTTTTAATATTAAAAATAGCTGTCTTACGTAATAATTAAAAAGTTTTTACTAAATATTGTATTTATTGAGTTTTTGAAAGTTGATTTTCATATGTCTAATTGATGTGATTAATTTTCTTTACGGTTAAATAAGTTTTTTAAATTGTTAAGATTTGTTCGCACCCTTTTATGGGTTTAAAGTCAAAGATCATTGTTTATGTTTGATCAACGAGACTATGTGGTCTGTATTTAACCATATCTTATAGTGGCAGGTGATGTCATTTTTTTAAAAACTTTAGGTGACTTTACATTATTATATTATACCTAAGTGAAACTGAGAATAATCAATCTAATATTTTTGATACCACCAACAAATCAACAATTTGGTTAGTATATTTTTGTAATAATAATTCATAATTTAATATTTAATATTAATTTAATATTTCAATATTAATTATTTAAAAAATTATCAATTTATTTCATTCTGTTCAAATTTATGATGGCAATATTTATCTGTTTTGTATGTTCTGATACTGGTGTGTAGCGACATCATATTGATAGATTCTAAAGCGCAATATGATTTAATCAGGTCAGTAGACTGTAAGATAGCCAGTTCGTGTTTCATGTGTTCGTGTTTTAATGAAATTCTTTTAGTTAAAACCCACAACTAATAGACTGACCCATACGGAACTTTAGGTTGGTATCAACCTATGGATAAATAAAAGTTAATTGAACCTGTCATGTATGAAGTTAAAAACAAAAATTGGAAATGTTAAATGTCTAATTTCAAATTTTAAAGTAGAAGTTTTAAATATTTTATTTTATTATTTTTTTTCATTTAGGTTTTGTAAAAATTATAAAATATTATAAATTGTAAGAATAGTTAAAACGTAGTTTATATTGAGTAGAACATGTGCAATTATAATAAGTTTGAATAAAATTAAAAATTAGAAATACATATTTAAACAATGATTTAAAATTTTTTGAAATATATGTTTTCCTATTGATTTTTGAGTAAGAATTCATTGATCATCATAAAATTTTATTATTAATTCAATTAATTCGATTTATAAACTCAATATTTAATTTATAAATAATCAGTTTAATATAATATAAAATTTGAAGATAATTAAATACTAATCATAAAATTTTATTTTATAGACATAAAATTATCTCTATATAATAATATTAATATTAATTTTATAAAACAATTTCAAGTCAACATATATGTATACCATATACAGGTACATTCCTATGAGCGCGTGACTAAAGTAATTTCGTTGTATATTCTAATGTTTGCCAATTTTTTTATTTTCCAAGTAATGTTGCTATAGTATACTAGATTTGTGCAAAGTAATTAAGTTTATGTAATTTAAAGACTGCAATAGTTTTATTTATTTAATGTAGGATGATTACTTTAGTTTTATGTAAATGATATAAAAAATATACGAGACGATGAAATGAGATCATATTATTTTTATTGCGATAGTTGAATAAAATTGTCTAAGTATTTTGGTATGGTATGCACATTGAGAATACATTGAATACATTATTAAAATTAGTGTGTGGAAGATTGATATGTTAGAAATTTAGTCATCTGATATAAGACAATTTTCGGTATATATGCGAAACAAGAAATTTCCTGTTTTAAACCTACGATAGTTTTAGATTTACCATATATGTATGTACAAACAGACTTAAATGTTAAAAATTACTATAGTAAGCAGATGTATTTATAAATTAACTAAGGGCCACTATAAAAAATCTACTTACCCAAAATTTTGTGTTCCCGATGCTCCTGCTGATGATGATGCAATTGCTGTATGAACCAAAGATGTAGACGTGGAGGCACTTGTGGATTGTGGTTGATGCCGGCCACTAGTAGTGCTACTCGTAAAATGTTGACTTCGTGTTTGTAAAAATCGTGACGATGGTGTAGAACGTAAATCATTTAACATTAAATCCAAATCCGTAGCCAATGAGCTGAGTAACTACATATATAAAAACAAAAAGAACAAAAAAGTAGAATTAAAATTATAATTCGGCATCAAAATCAAATGTTATTCAAACGGGTAACCTTCAATTTATACGTTCCCATGCTGAGAATTTATCTGTATCTCAAATCTAATCCAAATCGCTTATATGTAAATATAAATATATATATATATATATATATATATATATATATATATATATATATATATATATATATATATATATATATATATATATATATATATATATATATTTATATATATAATATATATATATATATATATATATATATATATATATATATATATATATATATATATATATATATATATATATACATACATATACATATATTAAACGCTCGAAATTTACAAAATTGTTAATTCTATATGTTGTTACATTAGATATATTATTTAGCCTAATAGATATTTTAAGCCTAATTAGATATATTATTAAGCCTAATAATACTAGATGTTTACCATTTAAATTTATACAGAACACGATTAATTGTACAATAAACTAACAACTACTATATTAAAATATATGTATAATTTAAGTTTTCAAAGTCATTAATTTCTAACAACTAGTAAAATCGTAAAAACAGGGTTTACAGAAATAATTTGCAATTATGATTAAGAAATTTTTTGCTTCATTTTGCAGCCAAACTAGATTTATAGCAGTTCCATTTCAGGTCCGATTAAAGTAGATCACTGCACATTGCAATGTCAGTACTATAGCCTATAGTACTGACATAGAAGATGGATTGGTTCGTGAAGTCTACACTCCAACAGGAGGTTATAGATGTTTTAATTCACATCGCCGATCGGGATTCGAACCCGGTACATTCCATTCTAAGTGCGGCAGCTTTAATCAATAAAGGTTTTTCTTAAACCTATATATTACGATATAATGTGGAGTTACAATTAAATAGAACAAAATGATTCGTACTAATAAATATTTCCTCTATTCTAGATAATAAGCAACAATATAGTAAGTAACAATATTTTTCAAATGTCTTGCGTTACGTAACATATCGTCTTGAATATTGAATGTACAAGTGACTTTGTTATTAAACCAATCGTTTTCTTGTTTAATGTATATTAAAGACCAGGGTGTTATAAAACATGAATATTATTATTTGTATATTTTTAATTTAAATTCAGGTCATTTGAAATTAAAAATATATTATTAAACCTGCTGATTGATATACTTTATGTTACTGCTATTTACATCCTGGTATTTAATTAAATAGAAAACTTGTTTTGCGCGATTGTTATGTAATGTATGTTAAGTGTGAGATTTGGTTGAATGAAATTTATTTTATAAGTTTATAATTTGTCGGGCAATACCGCAAAAACACTAAACAAAAGTAAAAAAAACCTTCACATGTCATGTATATGATTATTGTTTCGCATCAACTGCTTAAATATATAAATATGTATATATATATAAATTTATATATAAAGGGTCATCCAAAAAACGCGCCTACATGTTTCTTTTAAATAAAACACAAACTATTTGCAATTTTTTCAAGCTGTTTTTTTTTATTAAAAGTATGATCCATTACAATTATACGTGGAATAGATCAAACCGAATATCGAAATTTTCAATGACTTTCCGACATGTTGCTGGTGTTATTTCACGAATTGCAACTTGAATGTTGTTCTTTAGATCATTAATTGTTTGTGGCTTGTTAGCATATACTCGGCTTTTCAAAAAACCCCACAAAAAAATCTAATGGTGTTAGATCACATGACCTTGGAGGGCAATTGAAATCTGAATTTCGTGAAATAACACGTTGAGGAAATTTTGATTGCAAAAACGTAATGTTTTGTCGAGTTGTGTGACATGTAGCACCGTCTTGCTGGAAATAGACGTCAGACACATCAATATGACTCAACTGTGTCCATAAAAAGTCTCTCAACATTGATTGGTATCGCTCAGCATTCACAGTAACAGCATTTCCAGCATCATTTTCGAAGAAGAATGGCCCAATGATTCCATTTGCCCAAAATGCACACCAAACAGTAACTTTTGGTGGGTGTAGAGATTTTTCATGAATAACACGAGGATTTTCATCACCCCAGATACGACAATTTTGCTTATTGACGAATCCATCCATTGTGAAATGAGCTTCATCACTAAACAAAATTTTGCTTGAAAACAATGGATCTGTCGTTCGTTGTTCAATAATCCAACTAGCGAAATTACGACGTTGTAAATGGTCTCTTTCTTTCAATTTCTGGGTTAATTGAATTTTGTAAGCGTGTAAATGCAAATCTTTATGCAAAATCCTCCATAAGGAGCCATAAGATATGCCCAATTCTTGCGAACGACGCGAAATTGATGTTGTCGGTTCATTTTCTACATTTTCACTAACAGCAGCAATATTTTCATTTGTGCGTACAGTTTTTGGTCTTCCACTTTTTGGTTTATCAGTAACACAACCAGTTTCATCGAATTTTTTCACTAATCTTTGAATTGGAGATTGATTTGGCCGATTATTTACACCAAAAAAATCACGAATTTTGCGATGGGTATTTTTCAAAGAACGCCCATTTTCATAATAAGTTTTAATGATGTAAACGCGTTGTTGCAATGTGTACCTGTCCATGGTTAAAACTGTACTACCTTCTAATAAAACAAAATGGCTTATGTCACGTGTAAAAATTATATACTACTGACATCTAGGCGTCACATTTGGATGACCCTTTACATACAGTACTGTGCAAAAAAATCCGGACAGCTAACATTTTTAAATTAAACCAATTTTTTCAGAAACGCAATTGTTTCAACACCAAGTAGTATTTTTTCTATTATGTTTTAACTCATTATTTACTCAAAATGTTATTTGGTTTTACATTTCATGATCTCGCTTAAATAATTTGTGCGAATTTGCGAAAATAGAGAAAAATTGTCATATTTTTTTAAACAAATTAATTTTAAATAATTTAAAAATAATATACTAATTTCGTAATAAGGCATATTTCAAATTATAAAATGTATAAATTATCCACTGAACTATAAATTTTATATTTGGTATGACCGCCATTTTCCTTTAATTACCGCTGCACACCTGTTGCTCATGGAGTGAATCAAATTTTGGATCACGTAATTGCTAATATCATCTCACGCAATTTGAATTTGCTGGATGGTTTCTGGATTACTTGGACGAACTTTATGCATCATAATAGCCCAAATTTTTTCTATTTTATATATATATATATATATATATATATATATATATATATATATATATATATATATATATATATATATATATATATATATATATATATATATATATATATATGTTACGGTTAAAGCCCGATATGCGGCGAATGTCCGAATTTACCTATCCCTTTGGTAAATGTATGTTCAATCTACGTTTACCTGCAAATTTAGACTATATTCACATTTACTCTTTAATTTTTTGTATTAATAAATACAAGTAGTAGACCCTAGAATGATTTCGTAGTAGACCCTAGCATGATTTTCTAGAATTGTAAAGGCTAACGGCTTCGGTAACTCTCTCCGAGGGGCTTTAGATTTCAACTTCGAGGGACGTAGGAGCCGGGATAAGCAAACATGTCGCACTGCGTGCCGAACGTAGGAGCGGACTATGTAGAATCTATTAATGGATTTCGGTACATTTCGGTTCACATTTGGGTGAATTCAGACATTCGCCGATTTCGGGCTTTAACCGGAACACACACACATATATATATATATATATATATATATATATATATATATATATATATATATATATATATATATATATATATATATATATATATATATATATATACCGGGTGTTTCTTTTAAACTGAGACGATCAAATATCTCGAAAAATATCCACTCTACGGAAAAATGTCCATAATCAAAATTTAATCATACCGCGGGGAAAATACATTAGTGCAAAAAATAGTCCCCCACCCCCCGCTTTGTAGGGGGGGGGGGGGTACTTTTAAACTAAGATAGGAAGCCATATATATATATATATATATATATATATATATATATATATATATATATATACGTATATATATATATATATATATATATATATATATACGTATATATATATATATATATATATACATATATATATATATATATATATATATATATATATATATATATATATATATATATATATATATATATATATATATATATTTATATATATATATATATATATATATATATATATATATATGTCTATATATATATATATATATATATATATATATATATATATATATATATATATATATATATATATATATATATATATATATATCAAGATGAAGGTTTAATCACGTTTACATATACATTGAAGCCACACAAAACCACAAATTTGAGTTTATATACTATCCTATTCATATATATTTGTGCAGTATACATTTTTATTGCAACGCCACACAAACTTCTTTAAAATTGATATAAATAAAAATCTTTTTGTAACTTTTAATTTTTATTTAATTAGCTTAATTATTTGGCTTTATAATTCAATAAAAAAAAATGTTTAAGTTTAGTTATAGGGAAAATTACAGTTAATTTAATCTTATACAAAAGTATCTGTGCACATAAATTTTTATTCATAATTATTTGTGCACATCAAAAATTCTAAAAAAAAATAATTTATAATAATAAAATCCATTATATTTTAATTCAGAATAGACAAACACACATCAAACAACAAATCCACATGACGTATTTTCTCATTTTGACTTCGGATCTTCTGTGATCCGCCTGAGTATAGAGGCGATTAAATTTTTTAAAAAATCTATTGGCACGGTGCTCCACCTATTTATTATGGCGTTCCATATGGCTTTTTCTGTCCTTCCAACAACACAAGGAATTTGTCTTTCTATGTACGACCACATATTCTCAATCACATTAAGATCCGAGCATTCTAATTAAGGTTGGTCCAAATCTTTTAAAAATTTTAGTACCATTTGGCTTTTATAGATAGGAGCATTATCTTGTTGCAGCATAAAATGTTCTCCAATTAATTTGCATCCAGCCACTAACGCCACATGATTTAGAAGATTCATAGAACGGCTTTTACCATAACTTTCCCTCTTAACAAAGTAATCTGAACAACACTGTCATACGATACGCATTCCCATATCATTAAGTGGCCTTCACCAGTGGTGGTGTGACGACTGAACGTTTAAACTTCTCTGAAGGTTTCGAATAAAATTAATGCCTTCCCCAGGTCCCATCAAGAGAAAAAATGATCCGTCCATCCATTAAATATTCCTCCAAAACTCAAACGGCTTGTTAGTATGCTTCCTTTGCAAATGTTAATCTTTTTAATTTATTTACTTTTGAAATTAATAGTTGTTTTGAGTGGTGGATTTTTTAATATTCTCTTCTCTTAATCTTCTATGTATTGCTGGTTAGAGTACGAGTTTATTTCTTGAAAAGTTTATTAACTTTTGTAAACTGTTTTGCGTCGTTGCTGGATTGACTTTCACTGATCCATTCTCGGAACGCCTTAATAAATGGGTGGAGCACCGTACCAATAGATTTTTAATCGACTCTATGCCCAGACGTCTCACAGAAGATCTGAAGTGAACAGGAGGAAATACATCGTGTGGATTTGTTGTTTGATGTGTGTTTGTCTATTCTGAATTAAAATATAACTGATTTAATTATTATAAATTAATTTTTTTTAGTAGTTTTGATGTGCACAAATAATTATGAATAAAAATTTATGTGCACAAATACTTTTGTATAAGATTAAATTAACTGTAATTTTCCCTATACTTAAAATTAAACATTTTTTTAATTAAATTATAAAGAAAAATAATTAAGCTAATTAAATAAAAATTAATAGTTTCAAAAAAATGTTTGTTAATATCATTTTTAAAAAATTTTGTGTGGCGTTGCAATAAAAATATACACTGCACAAATATATATGAATAGGATAGTATATAACTTCCGCTCAATATGAAATGCATTTAAAAATTTTAAATTTTTTAGGGAATTTTAAACGATTTTATTTGCATTTCATACTAACGAAAAACGTGATTTTTATTTCTTGTGATCCGTCCGGCGTAAGTGGTAAGACAACTATACCGTTAGGATTCGTTAAATTTAATTTATAGTTTTGGCACAGAAAATTACTATATATTGATTACGCCCAATAATCAAGAAGGGTGATCGCCTGAAGTGCGAGAATTATCGCGGTATAGCTCTTCTTGAAGGGGGTTTTGGGTCAACGCATTTTGTTTCCCTATGTATTGTAAAATACAACCAGCTAAATTATTTAAGTGTTGGTGAGTTACAAAATAAAAAAATATAACTTTTGCTTATTCCTTTCAAGCTATATGTATTTTATATACCACTTTTTCGTTTATATTTTCCTGACAAAAACTTATAGTACATATAGAATTATAGTACATATCGTTACCCAGTTACGTAGAATGGGGAAATTCATTTTGATCATATTCTTCAATTGCATATAATTTTAATCAGAAAATATTATTTAATATCTAAAATAAAAATTGGTTCAATTTCAAATGCAATACCCACAGTTCGTCAAATGCTAATTTTCATATGCTGAAAAATGTCGTTTTCATATTTTAGTCATTCTGCGAGTTATTCAGCGATATGTTAATGATATTATTATACTAAGCCACTACCACTGTGTTAAAAATAAAATTTATTCCATTCCTATAGTAAATGATGCATACATTCATAATCAGATTTTGTATAGTGGAACCGTTTGATATACATTTATTTCCCCTTCAAAATTATTAAATTTTAGTTAGTACGCATCGACGCTCCGTATACTCTGGCTTTCTGTTAGTAATTTTCGGTGGTTTTGGTAGAAAAATATAAACGTCCTTCGAATAAATTTATATATGGAATTTTTGCATTGGATGACAACAGGGTTACGAACACTACGATTAATTGTAATCTAATAACATTTAAAACTATAAATGCTAAAACGGTTCGTTTAGTTATATATTTAATCGTTAACAAAGATAACCAAACTCTTATTCAAAACATAATTCAATCATACATTTGATAAACTGGTTTAAACTGCATCTCTAAATATTTCTAAACTTTTGATATATAAATATAATATGTTATATTTTATGATGAAGGATATGTGTGAATCTCAAACAATGAATTTTATATTTTTTGTAAATACATACTTATTGAAATTGGGTTTAATACTTCTCTAATGTCGTTTTATTTAGAAGAGTTTTTAAGCTAAAGTTTCAAAATTTGAAGCTTTCCCTATTTTCTCATATATGCTAAATGAAAAGCGAGATGATTATTTTACACAATGATTTTTTATATTTTATCATGATGTACTCATATAGTAATAATACTTTCACTCTTGTGATATTTATTGCATAAATAATTAGGTCTTACAAAATTTTTAGTGTGACAAGTCGCTAAGACACACAGCAAAAGTTGTTGATTTCTTTTTTCCAGTTTAGTGATCAATGTAAACCTCCAACCTGTGTATTCGACCAAACAAACGATGGATAGTATAGATAACTACGAAAATATGCACTTCTAGAAGATTATAGATCAATTTTTGCGAAACCGAAAATATGTAACTATTTGAAATGCTTAATTTATATTCGACAAGAGAACCGATAAATTTATAATAAAACAAAATAAACGACATAAAAATCATTTTTTCTACATAGTAGTTTTTTAACTCAGTGGCTGTTGTTGAATGTGGGATCGGATGCACCTTGCAAATCATGTCTTTTGTGACGTCAACACGGTTTTTTTTTGCATGGAAATTTAGGTCTTTTTGACGGATCCATAGGCAATGTTCAAGTCCTTGGCTATCTCTCTGATGGTTAACTTGCGGATATTGACCAACATTTCTTTTTTTTCATTGTTTTCGTCGGTTTTCGATGTCGATGATTTTAAACTGCTCGTGCTACTGGTTATCGACCGTTTTTTTATAGAATCTTTTCCGAAACACTTTTTCAACATCTCTAACATTCATTGCGCATCATTAAATCCGTTTGTTACGCATACAAGTTCGTTGTTGTAAATTTAAATCCATTTCTAAAATTGTAAATTAACATCAACAAGATAGATGTACTCTTGACTACGTAACTTTTGCAAATGTCAAGCTATAACGCTAAGATTTAGAGGGAATATCAACAACAGATGTACCAACTTAACAAACACATAACTCAAATCGGAACGATGGGAGCGCCAAACGGTGGTTATTCCGGGAACTTTTTGATCAAGGTATTATATATATTATATATATATATATATATATATATATATATATATATATACATATATATATATATGTATATATATTGTCTTTAAGAATAACGACTGTGCGAAATTGAACTTATATATAATAATTAAGTAAAAATCAATTTAAATTAACATTCGCAATCAGTTTTATTTATATAGATAACCCCAATTACGATTAAAGATAATGCGAGAAGCAAGCGAACTGAATTGTATTCATCCTCGAAACATGATCATTGTAAATATTATATATATTTTCAAATGTGTAATACATACCTCATATATCTAGATTTTTCCAGGTCATAATATATCCATTGTTATATCCATCCAATTTAGAATTATTGCAATATTACCACGTTAAAATAGTGAATTTTCTTCATCTGACCAGAAATTTATAAAAACCACTGTGATCGCCTAATGGCGTTTAGAATAAAATAGACCATACCATCGTCCAGTCACACCAGATTGGTTTATCTACATAAAGCAATGATTAACTTTTCATTTTATAGAGTAAAATTGCGTGTCAAAACTTGTGATTTTATTTATTTTTGTTCACCAATAATCAAAATATTACTATAGTCAAATAAATCTTTACTGTATACTATTAATATGAAACCTATGCGAGCATTTCAAATGGATGATGTAAAGCATTCTCTCATTATTGTTATGTATTGCAACAGAAAAAATAATAATAATGCAATTTAAATATATTTAACCAAATTATTAAGTTGTGTTAATTGTTTTATATATATGTAGTTACATACATATATTGTTTTCGCTTTTTAATGCATTTCCTAGTAATTGTTTGTTGATAAGAAAATATTTTATATTTAAGTTCTATTTCAAGTTTATTGCTCTACTCTATTTCATATTATAATATAAATATCATGCAATTACTGTTTCTGTCAAATTTCACCATGACAAAATATGTATAAAGATTGAAATGGAAAATACAAAACAAATTAAATAATTGCATAAAATGATTCATTTTGTTTAGGTTTGCGCTATGTAAATAGATGTGGATGATTGAACTAGTCTAGTGATAAACGATTTATTGATTAGTCATATGGTTAGCCGTGGCTGTAAGATACAAGTACATGGAATATATTGGTATATAACATTCAACAGAAAATATTTGCTCAATTCGAATACTAAGTAATCAATGATAAAACACTTGACAATCTCATTATAATAACTCACGTGTGTGTCATCATATCACGAAAAATATAAGCTTCTTTCAGGTATAATGATATACATATATTATAAACTTTCATTTTGTTCAACTTTCGACGAATTCAATGACGAATAAGTAAAGTGTACGTTATTTAGCGAATTTTCAAATTACTCATTTACTGCATAACAATTACGATTTTAGTACACTAATAGGATCCTCTGATGATTACGATTAATTATATATATATACACACACACACACGCATATATATATATATATATATATATATATATATATATATATATATATATATATATATATATATATATATATATATAAATACATATAAATACATATATATATATATATATATACATATATATATATATATATATATATATATATATATATATATATATATATATATATATATATATATATATATATATATATATATATATATATATACCGCGAGTTTCTTTTAAACTGAGACGATCAAATATCTCGAAAAATAGCCTCTACGGAAAAATGTCCATAATCAAAATTTAATCATACCGCGGGGGAAATACATTAGTGCAAAAAATAGTCCGCCACCCCCCGCTTTGTAGGTGGGGCAGGGGTACTTTTAAACTAAGAGAGGAAGCCATATTTTTTATTGCAAATACGGATTCTACGACTAAAAGTATACGTATGATTTGAATGAAATATTTTATTCGGTTCATGATAGATGGCGTTGTAATCGACGAAATTCAATATTTTCAATTTCTTCTTCTTAGAATACACGCATTCGATTCAGCAATACGTTTGAAATAAAAAACATCACGTTTTCATTGGAAATACTCGAAATTCGTCATCAAAACAATTTATTAATCTAAATGGCAGGTGAATAAAATAATTTTAGCTTAAAATTATTGTTCAAAATGATGGCCTGCGACTTCAATGCACTTATTAACACGCATTTCAAATGATTGTACACAACTGAGAAGTGTGTTTGGTTGAATTTCAGCACACGCATTTCTCATTTGCTCAATCATGTTCTCACGTGTTGTTGGTTCTTGTTTGTAAACTTTGCCTTTGAGATAGCCCCACAAACAGAAATCTGGCGCAGTAAGATCTGGTGATCTAGTGGGCCAATTCATCGGACCAGCTGTACTGATCCAGCGACTATTGAAATCACGATCAAGTATTTCACGTGCCACCACCGAATAGTGTGCAGGACAACCATCATGTTGAAACCACATGTTCCGTCTCCTAACCTCAAATTTTCAAGTAATATTGGCAGTTCATTTTCCAAAAAGTTTCGGTACCTTTGATCATTCAAGTTGCCTTCAATAATATGGGGGCCTATGAGTTTGTTACCAATTATTCCACACCACACGTTGAGTCCAAGGACGCTGATGTTCAACTTGACGAAGCCAGTGCGGATTTGTAACACTCCAATAATGCATGTTATGTCGATTAACCGTTCCATGGTTTGTAAAAGACGATTCGTCAGAGAACATTACGCAACGAAAAAAATTGGGGTTTTGTTGTATTTGTTCACGTGCCCATTGACAAAAGTTACCCGATTTTGGAAATCAACGCCATGAAGATCTTGGTGTAAAGACACATGATATGGATGACACTTGTGCCATTTTAAAATTCTCCAAACACTGGTGAGGGACAATCCGGAATCGTGAACTATTTGTCGTGTACTAACATGAGGATTATGAGCCACTGCTGCCAATACAGCAATTTCATTATTTTTTCCAGTGACTGTTGCTCTACGGGTCCTCTTTTTCGGTTGAACATTTCCATCAGTAATAAATTGTTGGATAGTACGGCCAAATGAAGCACGCGAGCAAATCCTATCCGGTAAACGTTGAGCGTAAATAGCAACAGCATTTTCAAGATTTCTGCCAGCTTCTCCATAAACTAGAAACATTTCAATTTTCTCTGCCACAGTTAAACGCTCCATTCTAAAGTATTTTATCGTTTATTTTGCAATTACGAAAAACAAGAAGACAAGAAATAACACAAACGTTAAATGTGATTTACAAAACTGAATAAATTGGTTTGATGACGAATTTCGAGTATTTCCAATGAAAACGTGATGTTTTTTATTTCAAACGTATTGCAGAATCGAATGCGTGTGTTCTATGAAGGCGAAACAGCAAAAATTCAATTTCGTCGATTACAACGCCATCTATCATGAACCGATTCAAATCATACGTACTTTTAGTCGTAAAATCAGTATCTGCAATAAAAAATATGGCTTCCTATCTTAGTTTAAAAGTTACCCCCGCCCCACCTACAAAGCGTGGGGTGGGGGACTATTTTATTTGCACTAATGTATTTTCCCCGCGGTATGATTAAATTTTGATTAGTTATGGACATTTTTTCCGT
Source organism: Tipula lateralis (assembly GCA_963932295.1). Taxonomy (NCBI): domain Eukaryota; kingdom Metazoa; phylum Arthropoda; class Insecta; order Diptera; family Tipulidae; genus Tipula; species Tipula lateralis. Next base: position 198,050,565 of record OZ010737.1, read on the forward strand.
AGAGTGGCTATTTTTCGAGATATTTGATCGTCTTAGTTTAAAAGAAACACCCGGTATATATATATATATATATATATATATATATATATATATATATATATATATATATATATATATATATATATATATATATTTATATATATATATATGTATATACTAAAATAAAATTATGATGCCTGATTTCACACCACTAATGTATATAGATTAGATAATCACATTCGATGTTTTTGATCTTTTGACACCAATTATATGTATATAAAATTATAAAACAAAACTTTCAATTATGTACTCATAATATTAAAGATTGATCGTAAATAAATAATGAAAAATCTATTTGTAATGAGACAAATAATTTTGTAATAATACAATTTGAAAGAAAATCCCACAACATTTAATTTTCGTGAAAAGTTAATTTTGTTATAAAATTAAATTTTTGTTATTAACATAATATACATATGTATATTATTTATATCTATATAGCAAATTTGATTTTCTTATATTCAAAACATATTAATTTGACATTAGGTACACATATAGTCATATGATACACATATAGTCATAAATATATATTGGGTATTTAATTATTATATGATAATTAAATTGTTCTTGTTATGGAAAGCTTTTATATTGAACGCGAACGCTTGAACCGAGATATAGTATTCTTGATGATATAATGGGTTAAATCAACTCGAATACTATTTATTTAACCCATTTTATCATAAATTGAAATATTTATATATTTCATCAATCATCTCGTCGTTAAAATATTCAATATTGACTTACCATTATTCATTCATTTTTATATTATATGATCAATTGATCAAATTGATCTGCACTTAATTGATTCATAAAATAATAATACGGTCGTCATTCTTATGAAATTTGTTATGAAACCAAAAACATTTTTTAATTTATTTACATGAACAAAACTGTTTCAGTAAGTAATTGTTAAACAGAATCCCCCGCTAATTGATTCTCGAATTTGTATATTAACAAAATTCAAACCAACTACAAACCTACAAACCAATGAATATAATTTTATTCTACTGAAACCTTTTGCTATTTTGTTAAATTTAAGTTTAATTTTAATATAATATATATATTTTAATATATAATTTTAAAAAAAAAAAATATATATATATATATATATATATATATATATATATATATATATATATATATATATATATAATATATATATATATACATATATATATATTATATATATTATATATATATATTATATATATATATATATATATATATATATATTTATATATATATATATATATATATATATATATATATATATATATATATATTATATACATATATATATATATATATATATATATATATATATATATATATATATATATATATATATATATATATATATATATATACTGTATATATACAGTGCTGGGAAAAAAAATTGGGCAAACAAATTTATTGTAAATTGGAGTCTTTTTTTGCTAAAATTACAAAACTTTTGAAAGCAATTTGTTTATTGTTTCATTTTAAATACATGTATAACGTAATTTTTTGAAAAAAAAATTAACCTGCAATTTAGGGTTAAAACCCCGAAAAATGCCAAAATATTCAAAATACGTTGAAGGGTGTTAAAGTAATGTAATAAATTAAACACTCTTTTATTATTTTTTTGTTTGTGTTTTATTGATTTATAAAAGTTCAATCTTTAATATTAATATTTTGTGGGACCGCCTTTTGCTTTTATTACAGCGATACACCTCCGTTTCATTGAATTTGATAAATTTTTCAAAGTCGCAGGAGATATGGTTTCCCAAATCATCATCAACAAACTTTTTAAAGCTTCAATCGATTCTGGGCGCTTCCTTGCTACTTCTAGCTTCATTATAGACCAAATATTTTCAATTGGATTTAAGTCTGGACTATACGGGGGCCAGCTCAACACATCGATACCTTTTTCTTCGCAGTACTTTTTCACCTTTAAATGAAGAGATAAGAAAAAAAAACAAGTTTTTAACAAAATATTTATGTTTATCAGAAAACCAATTTGTCCATCTACAATTCAAAATAAATAGCTCACAATTTTGGCGGTATGGCACGGAGCGTTGTCCTGTTGAAAAATAAATTTGCAAGTCTCGCCAAAAAGCTTTAACACAGAAGGCTCAAATTCGTTCTGAAGGTCAATTTTTTTTTCAAAAAATTACGTCATACATGTATTTAAAATGAAACAATAAACAAATTGCTTTCAAAAGTTTTGTAATTTTAGCAAAAAAAGACTCCAATTTGCAGTAAATTTGTTTGCCCAATTTTTTTTTCCCAGCACTGTATATATGAAATAATCTATGGCTTAGTGGCCGTAAACGGCCCTTACCGCGTCTCAAATGAAAACTTACGCACCAATTTAAACGATTGGTGCACATTGTAGGTGGTCAGCCCAACGAATATTTTTACACACAAACGCGTTTTAATGTCATCCGGTTGCATGTTAATTTTTGGTCAACGGCGGGAATCGAACTCGAGACCGCGGCGTAATGAGAAACTCTCTTAACCATTAAGCTACAACCGGTAAATTCGCTCATTTAAATGTTATAATACGCAGACATGCTATGCACAAAATAGAAAACATATTAACTTATTAACATATGTATGTATATGCTGTTATCGTAATCATTAAATAAATAGACCCCCATAAATTAATCACTCATAGTAATTCGGAATTTATATGATATGCGGCGTTAAATTGATAAAACAACGCGATAATAGTTCGAATGACGAGACTATCATTAATACTGATAAGAATCGCAGAGTTGTATATCCTATAAATAAAAACTTACAGCAATTGCATCCATCATTTTTCGGAATTTCTTTGTTTATACTGCTTGATTTATTTATCCATATGAAAATTTTACTGCAATAAAACTCATTGCACGTATATACATACATAAAAACGTGGTAACACTTTTTTTTCTCGATTTATAAAAATTGCACAAGACACCACAACACAAACATAACATAAAAAAAGAAAACCACCTTCTTATTTTATTATATTATTTTGTTATATTTCAACACTAATAATCACTTTTGACTAACCCACAGATCACCAATTTAGCACACTAAAACACTTAATACTTAGGTATTTCAATACATCAAAACACTATTATCACGATCACTAAACCGAGACGATTGGTCAATGTCAAATTGATAAATAAAATCGAAGAAATAATAAAATTGGGTTTGCATTGCACCAAACCAAACATGTAGAAATTCTGCATGTAATCACAACCACACCAGTATATTTTTAATTTTAATTTAATTTTTCAACTATAAAAAACCATAAAAATGTACAGTAATACAAAAATTACATATTTTCCGTCAGGCGTGCAATTTTTAACTGAAAGAAACTCGCGATCTTCACCACAACAAACAAAACAAAAGCAAATAAAAAGAAATATCGCTAACAATAATTAAACATAACTGTCCCGTTCTTTTGTAAGTTTCTCTTTTATACAAAATACACAATGATATATGTTTTTGCGATCGCACTGTGTCGCACGATGAGATTAAAAAAACAACATTAAATATAAATAAAAATATTTTAGTCTTGTGAGCGGTGTTTGTATTTGTGCCTTAATTCTTAAGTCAGAGATAAGAGTCAAAATAATATTCGAGTTTGTATGAGTTACCATTCTACAATATTATACAGAGAGGCAAAAGCGCGAGAGCAACCAAGACAAAACAAAACATCGATCGATTTCAATTTTATACAGTGGGGTAGTTTACAATGAGAAATGACGTAGTATAGTCTTTTCACCAAAAATCTCTTGATATCGAATACTTCGCATATATCTATATATTTGACTCATGAAATTATGATAATGTAAATATTTGTTTGTATATTAATTGATGGATTGAACTGAAATCGCTTCCATATATTCCTCTATGTTTTCATATACGCTAGTAATTAGAATCCTAGCGATTGGACCGTCATTTTGTTATATTATCCCAAATATAATATGATTGATCGAACGAAAAATCTGATAACTATAAAACAGACTATACGTGATTTAAATTCAAGTGATTTATATATCTACAACAATTATGACTTATGAATAATATCTGAATAATTTTAAATATTATGAGAAAAAATGTAAGATAATAAAGCACATTAGCAACCCAAGATTTTAAATTATTTAGGGACGTTAAAATATTGATGGATATAACAAAAACCAATAAACAGTAAGGCGGCAATTTATATTGCAGTACAAAAACGAGGTTGTACAAAACCGAATAAATTAGTAGAATTTCGACGAATTCAACACTGGAATTGTGGATATAAGGCATATTTTTGGTTGATCGTCAGATACAATGTAGATTGTGATATTTCAGTGGAATGACGTTAAATGTTGGAAATTGTATTTTAAGTTTATGTAAAATATTTAATTTAATATCACATTTCTACTGTATTTTAACTCACTGGGATCAATCTTTTTGATAATATCATGCGTTACCAACCCTCTTTGGTAGACCCATACGATATCACGATATCAAAATAAATTATATTTCAAATGTTTGGTAACCAAACATTTATTGGAAATAAATTATTTTCGGAATATAAGTCTTATTGCAATATTGAATGCACGTATATGAGAATAATATCAACAAAAACATATTCTATGTGGAATTCAATTCGTATCATTTCAATAAACATAATATCATCTTAATAAAAATCATAATCACGAGTTATATATGGTTTATATATAAACATATATATATATATATATATATATATATATATATATATATATATATATATATATATATATATATATATATATATATATATATATATATATATATATATATATATATATATATATATATATATATATATATAAACAAAATATATAAACAAAACATTTGGTTGTAATCACCGAAACATCACCTTTAAATAGTATGATTTGATTTCTTCTCTCATTTATAACTAGTTTATAGTTAATATAGAATTAAAGTAATTATTAATGATAAACATATTGTTCAGTGATATTATCACCAGCGTTTGCCGTGTCTTATTGTTCAGTGATATTATCACCAGCGCTTGCGTTAATTCCTACCACTTTTGTATATATAAAATTTACATTTATATGTACATTTATCTTGTGATAAAGCAATAATTCTTTTTAATCATCTTCCCCATCTTTTATCAAGTGTGTTTCTACTTTAGTCCTTAGTATTACACAATCAGAAATATGGAATCAAAATCGAAGATGCTTTTTTAAATGACTTTCGACCAAAAGGGTTAAATTCAAAGATAATGCATTAACTCTATACTTTGCACAAACATACGTAAAACAATTTTAACTCTTTCTTATTTAATACTGCGATCAATACTACTTCTTCGTTCTGCAGTCATCGTTGTAGCATATTGTTGGAATTGCAATTTTATATTATGTTGAACTTATACTATTACAGTACATGTTGCATTATAAATACATACGAGTATATACACAATAGAACTATATAAGAAATGGAAAGTCATTGGTTTCTGACGTTTTATACCATTTAAATATGTCTGTGATCATACAAATATTTATACGAATTAACTTTTACAAATAATAAGATCTAACAAATTAGTAGTTCACATAAAAGAAATCAACCAAAGATTTAGGTACAGATATGTATGGGGCACTTATATGATTTATGAAGCTTATATTAAAATTGAAAGAAAGAAATATATATGCACAATACACCATATAAATTGGTTTTATCAATAACAAAATTTTTGTTATTAATTTTATTCATTCCCTTAAATTGCTTGCTAATCCCTATTGGAATAAAGATATTTAGGAAACCAATATAATCTCTTCATGGAAACCTGTTAAGTTATTACCATATACCGATTGATTTACTCACTACAGTTTTGTTATTATTGCACTCTCGTGCAAACGGAAATACTTGTACATACAATATCAACCACCTTCGTTTCAACGATTATGTTTTGATTGGTATCGTTGGTTTGTTCTTTCTTAAAGAATTATTTTACGTATCTTTATTTATTCGTAAACCGGATTTTAAATAAATTTTGATAGCAACTACTTTTGTGTTTTGTAACTTATTTAATATTTTTAAACCATACAATGTATTCCCGCACAATCTCATACATAAAATATTCCAACTACACTGATAGAAGACCAAATTATGATATAAAAGACATTAAAGTAACATGTTTGGTAATCAAACTAGTCAATTTAACAATATAATGGTAATTTATAAAAATACTTTAATAATAGTTACAAGTATATGAAGTAATTTCAAAACTGTTCTTTTTCTAAAGACGATATAAATAAAAATTATTACATTCTTATAATAGACATGAGCTTTATCAAAAATAAAATATAAAATAGAATGAAAGGCTAATTCTCGTATTTTAAGCCAAATGAAGACTTACCATAGTTATAAACATGTAAATTTATCTTGTTTCGCAAGGTTTATGCTTCACACTTTACATATATATATTATATTAATTATATATATTATATATATTACATATATTATATATATTATATATATTATATATATTATACATATTATATATATTATAAAGGGTCCGCCAAATAACTTTTTTTTTTGAAAATGCTATAAAAAAACTATTGAATATTTTCTCAAATTTCTTTTTTTATTTAAAAGTAAAATCATTCCGGTTAGTAATGGAAAATAATTTCATTCAAATGGCTGCCTCGGCTGGCCATGCAGTAGCCTACACGATCGGTCCAATTTTTAAGCACATTATCGATTGTGTGCAACTGTATTTCACCAATGGCTTCACGAATATTGTCCTTTAAAGCGTCAATTGTCTCTGGCTTGTCGGCGTAACACTTATCTTTGAGGGCACCCCACAAATAATAGTCCAACGGTGTCAAATCGCAGCTCCGAGGTGGCCAAACGACATCAGCTCTGCGGCTGATAGTGATAATGCGATCTTCAAAAACAGGGCGCAAAACATCGAGTGTAGCTTCAGCTGTGTGGCACGTAGCGCCGCCCTGTTGAAACCAAATGTTGCCAATATCCTCCTCTTCAATTTTTGTGAACAAAAATTCGTTCAACATGGCCCGATAACGATCGCCATTGACTGTAACGGCCACTCCTGCTCATTTTCGAAGAAAAATGGCCCAATTATGCCTCTGGACCAAAATTCGCACCAAACAGTGACTCGTTTTGGGTGTACCGGCTTTTCAATGTATGCGTGCGGGTTTTCCGTGCCCCAAAGGCGACAATTTTGCTTGTTTACATACCCGCCAAGATCAAAATGAGCTTCATCCGAAAAGATGATTTTTTTGGCAAAATCGGCATATTCTGTAAGTCGATCGCAGGCCCACTCAGCAAAGCGAAAACACATTGGATGGTCAGTTGACCTCAATTCCTGAACCAATTGGACTTTGTATGGCGTTATACCAAGGTCTTTATACAAAATTCGTCTCAATGATGTCTCCGAAATGTTCAATTGTTGAGAACGGCGGTGAATTGATGTTGATGCCACATCACGCACTCTTTCTGCCACATTATCAATATTGTAGGGTGTACGCAATGTTTTTGACTTTCCACGCTTTGGTTTATCGATGAGGATGCCAGTTTCTTTCACTTTTTTCACAAGATAACGAACATACGGAGCTGACGGTGCTTCTCTCCTTCCAAAATCCGTACGCAATTTTCGCACACATTCTGCAACATTATATTGCGTATACACAACCATATTCGTCCAGCGGAAGGATCATAAAACTAATTATCTGTCAAATCAGACAGGAGCTAAGTGTTACCATTCACGAAATAAGCACTAGTTGAAAAAAAAACTTTAGATGGCGGACCCTTTATATATTATATATATTATACATATTATATATATGATATATATATATATATATATATATATATATATATATATATATATATATATATATATATATTATATATATATATATATATATATATATATATATATATATATATATACATATATATTTATATATATATATATATATATATATATATATATATATATATATATATATATATATATATATATATATATATATATACTGTAATATTTATTTTGATATTTATTTTATTTTGAATGAAGTATTAAATACATATATTTCGCCAATTGTAGCTTAATGGTTAAGAGAGTTTCTCATCACGCTGCGGTCTTCAGTTCGGTTCTCACCGTTAACCAAAAATTAATATGCACCGGATGACATAAAAAGGATTGCGTGTAATTGCATTCGTTGGGCTGACTGCCACCTACAATGTGCACCAATGCGCATTAATGGTTCTAAAGGTCTCAGTTTGAGACGCGGTTACGATAAGGGCCGTTTGCGGCCTTTTCGCCATAGATTATTATACATTTTATAAAAGAAAAAACTAAAACATATAAAATGAAAATTGATAGTATAATCTTATTTTTATTAAGAAACAATAAAAACATTATACATATATAAACCACGATAATCAAATTTAAATTTAAGATATTGCCTTGTTCTTAAATGAAATAGCGGTCAATTATTCATATAATAATGATTAATGAGTTGTAATGATATTAATTGCTTGATTTTCTTTTGTATGTTATTTAATCTTAGACGCAACTAATGTTAATATATACATACTTAAAATTTTGGATATCTACTAAAAATATATACTGAAGTATCTTTTTTCTATAACCCGATCCTACACACTTCATATATAATTCGTATTACGAGGTTAAGTATTATGATGAAGTGATTTTGTATAAGAAATACAACTTTATTCGTATTTTGTATATAAACTTGTATATGATCGCCCATTATTTAATGTTGTAAAATCGCAAAATTAAAAATAAAAAGTAATTCTATTTGGTGTCACTGGTGGGTGAACCTGTTTCCTGTTCCATGAAATGACAAGAAAAAATGAAAAGTTTGTGGAAAAATATATGTTTATACATGTTGGGGACGCATAATAATATACGATCTTTAAGGTATTGTATAGTTGTTTTTAATCAAATTTATATAAAAAAAACAATCAATTTTATAGTAAAACAATTTTTACACATATCTAGATATAGTGGCAATATAAAATATAAACTGGGCTTGGTAGTTTAAACGATATATTCCAACATTCCGCAAAATTGCAATGAAAAAGATAAAAAGTTGTATATCTTTCATTTAAATGGCGCCACAATCGATCTTGAATTTTTAATTTACAATAATTTAAACAGTTAGATTATAGAATGTAATATTGTAATTTATTTAAAATACATATCATTAAAATAAATGATTATGCAATTCAAAGTTTTGATTTGTTTTATTTAAATTTTAATGTCATTTGCGATTGTGCAATTTGACAACAAAATTTTTAATTATCACATTTTATTAACCAGTAAACATTTTTTTTGATTATTTGTCGTTTAATGTAGAATTTAATATTAATTTGTTAGAGTTACGGTATGAAAATTCTAACATATAAGGATATTCATATTTTTAATTTTAATCGAATCTATTATACTTATAGAATCTATTATAAAAGTCCTAAACTGATTTTTCCAACAATTTCCCATTTGAAATAAAACTTTTGGATTGGATGCTCCCAGCGCATTTAAATACATTTTTAATAACTTAAAAAGAGTTTTTTTCATTTCTTCTTCCATGTAAAACAGAAACTTATAAATCAATAGAAAAAAAATATTTTTTGTGTATATCCTTTTGTGTATATTTTTTTTGCTTACATAAAAATCGATTTTTTATTTTATTTTATTTTTATTACAAACAGTGCGAAATTTGAAACGCACTTTTGAACGCACATTACGTTTATATGATTTTTAACGCATGTCCCAAATATCTCCCAAATATATTGGTAAATACATAATTAAAGAAAAACAAGCACACCAAATAATTAATTAGGCTTCAATTCTGCTCACGATAAATCATAACAGAGATAACTCAGCACTATAGCAGGTGCTAAATTACAGTATCAAACATTTTCTTTAAAACAGGGGAGGGGTTAATTAAACGATTAACATAATGTTACACTAAATGATCTCTTTAAGTGTGCTTAGACGTAGCACTATAGATCATTACTTCTTCGTTTATCACCTCTTATAACTCGTCTATAAACTAACACGAAAATTTTCGCTCTAAAATTAGTTTCCAAGGGAAGAGGAAGTGATGATACATAGAGAGGCTACGTTTATATACACTTATCCCATCTTAAAAATACTTACCACATTTGTCGATCTTTCGTGTTCTTCATTTGTGTAAATGAACAGGTTACATAAATTTAAAAAAAAACAAATGATAAAAACGAGGGCAACAACCACGACACGACCTTCGTCACTTTCCCTGTTTATTTTTTAAATGTCTTCGTTTATCATACGTCTACTGTATAGTCTTTCGTATATGTAATGTACATGCATATATTATTTTATATCAAAAAGTATAAATGTAATAAAGAAAAATCACTCAACCAATTCAATGAACATTCAAGAAAAAACACAAAATACTCATTTTTTGTAATTTGTATTGTAACTTGTAAAAGAGTAATGGTGCTTTTTGATCACCTCGTTAAGTCTACACTTGATAATATAACATAGATTTATTACAACTCATGAATTGTAATTAATTTGAAAAGTTAAAAATTATCTAGTATGCTGTAACTAATATTATACTTAACATTTTATATAACTTAATATACGTATGAGCGATTTATTGAATATGATCAATCAATCATCATAACTACATCATGATTAGTAGCATAAGATTATACTCAGATATCTAAAATCCATTTTAAATTACAGATATGTAGTAGCGAATTGTTGTTTATTTTTTAAATATTTTTTTGGAAGAATTTAGTTTGAGAAATTGAATACATGTCTTTATATAGTTTTTTTATTTCTTTTTCAATTAAAATCACTGATGTGAATATATCTATGATTCCTTGTTGGATAGTATAGTTTCATAACACATTTTGTATGAAGATATAGCCGTACATTCTCGATTTGGGTGGGCGAAATTGTTGAATGTTCTTGGGTTAAAAATCAGATTGCAAACATCAAAAATAAATAATATGCATGTAAACATTTTTCATATAATGCTTATAACTCGTTACATTTCTCCTATTATATAAGAACAATATCTTTTGTTCTTTAACTCTCAAAACTGTTTATACTGGATCGATTTTCCCGAAATATTAAGGATGTAAATCCCTTTGTTACAGTTAAACGAATTTAGTTTCTTCTAAAGTTGAATACATACATATTTATATAAAAACAAATTTATCACTAGTAAGGACATTATTTAAATTGCAAATTAAGGCCATATATCATTATATTAAAACCCCGATTATGATAGTAATAATAGTATATTTTAATAATTTTAATGACCCCAGCCTTGTCGCAAACACGTCGTCGGGAGCGTTGATTTACTACACAACAAAATTAATCTAACACTTATCATATCTACTATGTTATTTTAACCCATGTGGTTAAAAGAAGCACAAATGATCTTTGATATTAATCTTCAGGATAATTTAAAATAATTTTCTTCTATATTTCTTACAAGACAATAACATACACATCATGTAATAAATATAAAAATATACAATATATACATATATATATATATATATATATATATATATATATATATATATATATATATATATATATATATACATACATATATATATATATATATATATATATATATATATATATATATATATATATATATATATATATATATATATATATATATATATATAAATATATATATATATATATATATATATATATATATATATATATATATATATATATATATATATATATATAAATATATATATATATATATATATATATACATATATATATATATATATATATATATATATATATATATATATATATATATATATATATATATATATATATATATATAAACTTATATAATAATGAGAAATGTTATAAATTATCCTACTTTGCCTCCCATCACAGTGAAATTATACAGTTTTAATATCCTTATAAAAGACCTTTTCTTACTTGTCTGTTTATATGCTTGAAGTTGTTGATATTCAAAAATGTCATAATTTATCTTTTCTGTTTATACATGTTTAGGATTGGGGACGATACACGGTTGGTGGGGTGAATACCTCTTCCTTTTTATTTAGAATGTTTGTCTGTCCTTTTTTGTGTTTGTGTTGTACGATGTTATGAATTTTAATTATCTTTCGCAGGAGTTAAAAAGTGAAAATATTTTTTTGATTGATGATTTTTATATTTTGTACTAATTATGCAAAAATAAAAGATAAATTTCCCAGTTTAATCTATTTACACATAAAATAATCGGCACCACTATACAATTCTTTACTTACAAATTATTCAACAATTGAAAAGAATATAGTTAGTTATTTTTTGAATGTGATACGAATTTTGCTTTTTATTAAACTAATATAAATACTGACGAGAAAAATTGGTTAATGTACATGAAAGCAAACTAAAAAATATTATTTCGGCGGAATAAAAATAAATTTAAATTTAAAAATTGATGTTCGATTAATACGCCAAAATGTCGACTATGTTTTGTTACGTTTATTAAAAGCACATACAATATATTTAAAAAAAAATACATGTTTTCTTTCCAGGGGCTTAAATATTCATTAGATTTCCCAGAGACGCAGAGTATATAAAAGCATAGTATATATCTATGCATGTAAAAATAAATTTTTAAGTTAATGTAAAACTATATAATTAAATTCAATTAATACTGTCAAAAATAATGCATATGTTTTTTTAAATATAATAGTAGACTTAAGTTGCGGAGGGTATTAAAAAAACTTGTATAATGTCTGAAATTATAAACTGTTCATGGTATTCTTATGTGAGTCTTTTAAAAAACAAAACGAGAAAAAATCATTCACATTTTGTCCATGCAGCGTAACATAAGCTAGATCTGTGATGCTTTTGCGTAGCAGTAAAAGGTTCAATTAGAAATTTTGAAATACATATGTATAATAAAACCGTTATTGTATACGTTGTTGATCTATGGCTTAGAGTGTCTATAGGAGTGTATCTATGCCGTAAACGGCCCTTACCGCATCTCAACTGAGACCTTACGAACCATTTTAACGATTGGTGCACATTTTAGGTGGTCAGCCGAACGAATGTTTTAACACAAAACGCGTTTTTATGTCATTCGGTTGCATGGTAATTTTTGGTCAACGGCTGGAATCGAACTCGAGACCGCGGCGTGATGAGAAACTTTCTTAACCATTAAGTTACAATCGGTGACATAGGAGTGTAAAATGGTTATATTTATATTCGATATATGTTTTACGCTAATTTCTCTAAGCTCCATTGATGTATAAAGTTAACACTGCACAAAAATTTATCATTTTATATAGATATGTCACAAAGAGAATATATGATGTGTCTTGTGCGATTTTAATCTGTCGGTAATATTTGTGTGTCGACGTTAAGAATCTCTAAGCTATGCTAATCCCTTTAACGTTTATAAGCTTTTATTAATAAATAAAATCTCTAAACGTGCATCAAATTTCTAAGTTTTCGTAATCCAAAATGTGAATCAATTATTGGATCCTTTTGTTACTGATAGATGACATCATAGCGGGTTAGAAATCAGCTTTGACTAAATACCGTGCACTTTTCAGTAAATTCACCAGAAACATACGACTTATAAGTTACACTATATATAACATCAATAAGGCCAATATTGGATTGGGAAAAACTTTTTAATTCAAAATGGTGCAATGTTAATGTTTTAGTTAACCACTATATTATGTGTTATTTAATGCTTTTGACAGATTTTAGTCAAAAGCTAGAAGTGGGGATGACTAATCACTCTCCATAGTTTGATAGAAATTTGGCCATGGTGGCAACGGTGATAATCTGTGTTATCTAAATCATCAACAATGGATTGCATATAATTTATTTTTTGTTTCTAAACTTACATCTGAATTCATTTCTAATCTAAAGCTGGTTTAGTCATTTGTTGATGCTAAAATAAAATGCACAGGGTTTTCCCAAATGATTGAAAAACTTTTCAATTCAAAATGATGAAATGTTAATGTTTTAGTTAACCACTATATTATGTGTTATTTAATGCTTTTGACAGATTTGTGTCAAAAGCTAGAAGTGGATGACTAATCATCCTCCATAGTTTGATAGAAATTTGGCCACGGTGGCAACGGTGATAATCTGTGTTATCTAAATCACCAATAATGGATTGCATATAATTTATTTTTTGTTTCTAAGCTTACATCTGAATTCATTTCTAATCTAAAGCTGGTTTAGTCATTTGTTGATGCTAAAATAAAATGCACAGGCTTTTCCCAAATGACGTCACTAGAACTCAAATATCATTTACATAACAAAATCAAAATTTCACTGGATGAACGTAATCTGTTGTTATGACAGAGGTATTCGTAGTTATTTTTTTTATTACAAATTTTTTACTCGTTATAAGAACCATTTTTATAATATATTATATTCTTTGGTAAAACTTAATTGAACTTCAATTGTAATTCTATGACGTATACTTAAGAATCTTGATAGATATTAATAGAGCTTGTCTTTATCACTATCATTAATTTACAATGCATCTCTGTGGAGTGGTATATTTCCGCCATTATACAAAGACTTTTTTTTCTGATTATTTTTATTTCAAAGTCAAACTTTCAATTACACGGGTTTAACATATATCGCTCTTCTATGAGAAACCTAAAACCTAAAATATTCAACTGATGTGATTCCAAAGTGTATAATCTATAGTCTATACAACACATTTGATTTCAAAGGTTAGTAAGATGTAGTTTTCACTTATTTCCCGACGACATTGGACTCATCACAGCTTGAGATCGCAAATTGTATAAATTTGGTGTTTGGATCGGATCGAACCAGTAGCATTTACATAATCGAACACAAATAGTTCAAATATGGTTATCTAAAGAATCTCATCTCGGTCCGGGTTTAATATATATTCATCATTAAGATTCATTTTTTATTGCAATACTGTTTACTAAAATATGTAAAACACAAATAACTTTACAACAATGCACTGGATTACAGAATGGTGAGTTCACTTCGAACAAATTATACTCTTAAATTTGGATTACTGCACAATTACGAGCTACATCACAAAAAAGCGATTATTACTAAACAATATCGATTATGTGTCGATTGGAATCATGCTTACAATATTTACACTGATAAACTTGAATGAGTACACAAGCAATTTATTATATATGTATTTGCTTTACAAAATGTTTTGTTCCTAATCTTTCAATTTGGTTGAATAAAATTATCCACCCTATCTGTAATATTTATTTGATATACGTGTAAAATTGCTGCTTTAATATTTAGTGCTATGATATCTTAAATAGTACTCTTGATTTTGCGAAATTAAAATACTCATTTTAAACCTAGCAGGTCGGATATTTTACTGACTAACTTACCTTTAAAAATAATTATGCATATAATGCTCTAATACCATCTATACTTGCCGTCAATTTAAAATGCAAATTAAATGTTTTTGATTTTAACTTATCTTAATGTAATTTAGAAAAAAACATAAAAATAATGTGTACATTTTAATCATAAAAGAATTTATGCTGTTGATATAATAATAAATAATAATTAAAGGCCTTAGATTTTAGATTATTTTTAAATATATCAGATTTAATTTTTAATTGATATATTAACTTAGTTTAGGTTTATATGATTTGGTAACGTAATATTTATTGTTTCTTATGCTTTTAATGAAATAATATGTAAGTTTCCAAGCAAAATTTAAGTCTATTAAATATAAGTTAAGTTTGGCTTAACAGTATTAAACCAATTAATTAATTCAACCTCCACCAGAACAACATATAACACTTGTATTATCTCCAAAAATTTGAAATATTTAATTGAGCATACACATACGCTCTAGTCACAGGTCAACCTTCATTTAGTTTATTATTGTAACAGATAATGTATGTAATCATGTTATACGTCGAAATTCTATAAGTCAAAGTTAAGTTACCTTTCATACTGTATTTCATTTTGTGACAAAACTAATCAATTTTACTAGTTTTTCAATCTAAAATTAGTTTTGTGTGATATCAAGAAACTAATGGCTTAAGCAAAATATTGCGACGAAAAATTAAATTTTAAATTCTACATAAAAAAACTTTACTTCTCACAGGAAAGAAAAGTAACTAACGCTTTTAAGTTAATATATTATCGAATAATATTTTTAAAGAATCCATTAAAAACTTTCCAAATTGAACATAAAAACGAAACATCTGAGTTACATTAAAAACCATACCCCATTACCATTACAGAGATTGGACGTTATCAATAAAAAATTTCTTCTATCTCCAAAAAAAACACAAATTACGAAAGTATATTTTATAATAAATTTTATCAAAACATGCACCTGGTGAATATGCATAATCGAAAAATTAATATAGATGTAAACATAAGAGCCGATTAATCTACACTCCGCCCTCTGTTGTACTCGTACATGAAGTTACTACATATGTACAGAAATATTTCTAGAAAATTTATAACAAACCTAATAAATTATAAAACAACAAATTTTTCCATTTTTCTAATTGATCATCATCACCCAATTTGTATATTTATTATACCATTTCCATCGTCATAAAAGTGATAGATGTGTTTAGGCATAAAATCACTTGGTTTCATGGTGGTGGTAGTTTAAAAACAACCAGAATAAATACAAATCGCAAAATATAAAAATGCTGAGGGACATGTGTTTTGAATGGTTATCATATGATAATATATAGTAAATTGGAAAATTTAAAATGTTTTCCCTCTGTGTATGTAACTTTTGTTCATTTAGAGATATGGAAATATGTATACTAAGGACAAGCAGCAACAATATCAATTTGTAGGTAGATACATTTAATAAATATGTGATGATCAATTTAATAAATAAACAAACAGATGAAAGTATCTACATTTAAATGTCCATTGCCGGACGATGTGTAACATGCTGTTTACATATGATACCGCATGCTATGAAAATAATATCTAAATTATTTATATAACTTACCGACATGTATGCACTTTGTCCTCTATGGTGATTTGAATTTACGTTGTTGCCCGATTTGGATCTGAAAATAACAAAAATATAAAATCAATAAAAGCTCTTCAAAGGTAAATTTCCAATCATCTTTAAAAATGAATCGCAACATAACACTTAAGTTTTATATCAATTTAATAGCGACTCACGAATTGATTGAACCCACCCTTAGTATATGTTATATCTACTCATTTTCTATGTTTTTAAAAAAATTTCAACAACAAAACTACTTTTAGTCAAGACTATTCGCACATTTGAGTAATTGGTGCTCACCGGTAAATAAATAAAACAATATTTATTATATATACATATATATATATATATATATATATATATATATATATATATATATATATATATATATATATATATATATATATATATATATATATATATATATATATTATATTCCCAAAGGATCTGAATATTAAGGAAACACACATTTGTACACGAAGACACGTTGTTTACATATCGGAGAAAAACAACAGCTAAAGTTCATTGACTTGTTGACATCTTTGTGACTGTTTATATAGAAAAAGAAAACGAAATTTTATTATATGTATCCCATAAACTGAAATAGACACACATATATACACAAATACTTAGATAAACATAAAAGAAAAAACTCATCTCGATTGGAAAATAGGAAAATGTCTGTCATAATATGCAAAAAACCATTACCAATTTTTAAAATTCACAAGGAAAACGGGTGTTGGATGCATTAATTTTCTTTGACGATTAAATTTAGATTATTATTGTTTTTTTTATTGATTCTCAATCAAAAAATAATATTTCAGATAACAATTACAAATGTTTTTGAGCAAGAATACTAGAAATGATAAGGAAATGAGCATTTGAGTTTCTCTCTTTATATCAATATAAATGGTGCTTACACCGGTGGAGATAGAATTTTAATACAGTAGAAGGCATTAATCAACTCTTTTATACTAAGTTAACATTGGGAATAACAAATGAATCATAACATCAGAGACATGCAAAAGCAATGAACGATTTGCACTACAACAAAAAAATTAAAAATTTGCCAGTCCTAATATTAAAGATCCTCTTAGATATTTCTGGGTTAAATTTTCTTAAACCAATGCTTTAGATAATTTAAATGGTTAAAATAATAACGAAAAAATGGTTGGTATGTGCTAATTAGTAATCAGAACCATACAAATTTTGACAAATTTGAACCATAAAAGTTTATGGTTAACATAATAAATATACACAGTTTTTTAATATGAAAAAAAAATCAATACAATGACACTATATATTTACGTACACGTAAATATGACATTTTCAAAATAATTTAACACATTAACACCCAAAGAGTTCATAGAGACTTTCTCAAATTTATTTATAATATTTCATTTGTCACAGCAAAACTTTTCGACGGCGATGATAAAAATTGTTATTTAATGGAATATTTTTCTAAAATATAGGATTTAAATCAAACATAACTATACATAACATTTGCCATTTTTTTCGACACAAGTTTTAAGTACCTTACACTCGACTTCATCGCGTTTTCCTTCCAATTTCCATATTTTTCTCAACTTGATGTAAAGTATCATGATTGATGACTTTATAAATGTTGTTCCATTTAACAAAATAAGACATTTTCTTAAAATGTGTAATATCAAATGATATGTTTTAGTTAATATACCAGACCATAATTATTAATAATTTGCTTATATCTTGTTTTAAGATTTGTTTAAAATCTTACGTACGGAGTTCTTGTTGTCTAAATCACACATTTTTTTATTCTACTTACTTAGTCATATAAGTAATTCTGGAATACAATGGTTTTCAAAGAGCACGAACCTAATGTTTGACAGATTATAAAGAAAATTAGCTCAAACCTAATAATTCAATTTTATTAAGCCTACGTAAACTATAAAGTATTCAATCAAAATGAAAAGAAAATAATTTATAATTTCTGTTAATTTTGTTCAAAAGTATTTATATAAATGTCTCTGGTCTTGAGGCATCTACTAATTAGATGTAGCAGGTTAGTATACTTTAATGCAATGAAATACATTAATGCAATGAAATACATTAAGCTTTAAAAACGTTTTGAATAAACGAAGTATGAGGGCAGAAACTTTTGTGCCACTTATATATATATATATATATATATATATATATATATATATATATATATATATATATATATGTATGTATATATATACATATATATATATATATATATATATATATATATATATATATATATATATATATATATATATATATATATATATATATATATATATATATATATATATATATATATATATATATATAAATATATATAACTATATATATGTATATATATATATATATATATATATATATATATATATATATATATATATATATATATAAATACATATATGTATTTATATACATATATATATATATATATATATATATATATATATATATATATATATATATATATATATATATATATATATAAATAATATATACATATATGTATTTTTATATATATATATATATATATATATATATATATATATATATATATATATATATATATATATATATATAAATAATATATATACATATATGTATATATATATATATATATATATATATATATATATATATATATATATATATATATAATCACTTTAAATATCTTTTAAAGATATTTGGTATATAAGATAAAAAGCGATATACATCTATATGAAGTTTTTAAAGCTTTAATACCAACACCTTTAGCTTTTAGTTTGAACAACTACTGAATAACCTTAACATGACACTTCCACAATCCTACTTATATGTAACTCTCATTTTTATATTTACCTAGCGATGAAAATAATCTCAATTATACGAGATAATCAGCGAAAAGTAAAACCATTTACGGGTTTTGAATACAAACCAAACTAATATAAATGTTATGACCTTATTGTGATGAATCATAATTGAGTTCATCATACGAAAACTATTTTTGAAAAGCATACACCTTTAAACATTCAACGATATATTAATAACGTTTATATTGCTTAGAACATATTTGGGTAATAAACGGAGGTCGTACAAATCCTGCACCAGCAAATCCCTTGTATATATTGTTGGTGCACGTAAACAAAAAATGAAAACTAATTTAATATTTCACCAATGTATCGCAAATTTTCGTTCAGTTTGTGCAAAAGATGATTTCCCATTGTTTCTTGATTTAAAATATTAAACAAAATGTTACCGACCTTCATAATGACAATAACAATAGCGGAGACGAGTAGAAGAATGAAAAATGATTATCCATCTTGTAGTTTTGTTGTGTTTACAGCCTGAGTGATGATGAAAAATGTTTTTTTTACAATGTGTTATTATAATACTGTTGATTACATTTCTTAAAGCTAATTTTATTGTTAACTTTGAAAATTGGAACACAATTATGAAATGGGGATAATAATATTCGAGGTCGTAAGTTCATTGACAATACTATTTGAACAATAGCAGCGAGCTAAAATTTAAAAAAAAAAATAAAAAGAAAATTTTTTAATCTTTTAGCGCAAAGAATGACCTTAAAAAGCAAACGCAATGTCAATATTCAAATACATTTTAAATAACTTTTAATATTTATTAAGTACAGATATGATACTGTTTATAAAGTTAATTAATAAAAAATATTATCCGATTTTATTCATTATTTTCCTTATTGCAAAAACAATTACAAATTTCGGCTAATCTTACAAAACGCAACTAATTAAAACTATCACTTATTCATTAAAAATTTTCAAATTGTTCAATTTTTCGTATTTGAGACTTTTTTTTATATATATATTTTATATTAAGCAATCATTTTTGGGGCTCAAGGCTCTCCTAACTCTTTCGCGGTTCACTTATTTATGTCCTACTTTACACCTTAATAGCCAAATCGAGGACGTACGGCTATAGGTTCGATTTACGTAGAACCTTCTGTGCATTGCATAGCTCTATATCAGCGTATAATATTGACATGGAAAATGGATTTGTCCATGAGTTCTGCACTTCAACAGGGATCACATACGTGTTCATTTACACCACCGATTGTAATCAGATGGTGAAAAATCTCTTTTGCACCTTGCCTCTATCGGGATTCTAACCCGGTACCTCCCGCTCCAACTGCCACAGCTTTAACCAATGCGCCATTTGAGCGCTGTTTGAGACTTGCTTTTTATTATAATATATAACTTTTAGGAAGTATATTTTTAAATATTATTATTTAATATTATTTAATAATATACAAATATATATATTTTATTTTTTAAACTATTACAGCAATTTATAAAATCATTCACATAGTGTTGTGTAATTTTATCATATGAATTTTTATGAAACTTTTATTTTCAAGTGGTTTTCAAAAGTTAAATAAAATAGCATCTCATATATAATACCATTTGAGAGATTAAAAACCTTCTCGAGAGAAATTTTCTTTATCTCTTACTTATAATGGTTATATAGCGCAACTAATCACAGAAAACAATGGCTACATATTAGACATAATTATCATATACGTAATCGTTGTCACATTACAATGATTTTGAAGAATGAAAATTTGTCATGGATTTGAAAATGAAATGGAGATAGATGTAATAGATTTTAATGGCGTAAAGGTTAGGGAGAGCTGAGAGAATTCCGTAAAACGTAACTTTTTTTAATAAAAAGGAATAGCACATTATTTACTTCAGTCATTCAAAGTTAGGTTATTTTATCGCAAAGTGTATTGGTAATCAAAATGAAATATTATTGTGCTATAGTTATATTATCAGTGATGTGTGCTTGTGTTCTCGGAATTACTAATGAGCATCATCAAGCTCTAGTATCTGTAGTACAAAAAGCTAAAGAACTAAAAGGAGACGATTCAAGAGATCCTCCACCGGAATACTATAGGTGCGATCATAATAAATATAAAATAAAAAAATATGAATTTAATTAACTAAAAAACAATATAATCTTAATCTTTAAAAAATTCTATTACATAATGCACTATACAAAATTATAATCTTTCTCTATACAAAATTCTATTAAATATTTTTAATTTTTGCTACGAAATTCATTTAAATATTTGATCTACACGTTTTAAGAAATTCCCTTACTATGACGTATAGATAATTTTTAAATTTGGTAAATCTAAATGTTATAATATAAACTTAAATGTTATAATTTTAGGGGTTCAAGTGCATCATTATCTTCCCCTACATCATACGATCGTGATCGATATGGGAATTCTCTTAATCGATATGGAGAAAAAGACTTTATAACATCACCAGGAGGATCAAGATTTATACCTTCATCGCCATCGAATCCATCGGGTTACAGCAATCGTGATCGAATCGGTAGCGGAACATCACTTGGATCATGGAGTACAGGCAGCACAAGTAGTAGTGATAGTTCACGATATGGTGGAAATTACGGAAATAGTAATAGTGATCGATATAATAATGTTGGCTATCAAATTGGGTCAAATCGCTATGGATATATACCAGGTGGAACATATGATTCGACACGACCGACATATGGACCACCAATTCCAATAGATCCACATTCTTCTTACAATCCATCAAATACGTACAATATACATGGAACATCACAGTTTCCAGATTTTCAAATTTCAGATACTGGATACGATTATAATGGATGGAATAATGGATATGGTACCCCCACTCGAGGAAAAGATCTAACTAAAAAAATTTTGCTACCTCTTGCCGGAGCAGCGATCTTAGGAGTCGCAGCAGCTTTAGTTGCAAATCCAGTACTTTTACAAGTGGGAGTAGCACATGGAAAACGAAAACGCCGTGATACCAAATTTGAACAAGCACAGAACATAGCATACAAAGGACATAACATCGATGAATAAAAGTTGTATATAATGAAGATCAATATACCTCATTAGCTTTTGTATTTTTGTATAAACAGCAAAAATAAATAAATGTAGAAAAATAACAAAATAGACCACAATTAATGAATCATTTGGTCCACAAATGTTAATATGTAAGTTAGGTAAGCTTTGTTTTTCTAAATTTATATCAGCACAAAATAATATCCGTATATATACAATAATTAAGATTATTTGGTTTAATATAATTCATTTAATTAAAATAATTATATCAGTTAGAGTTTAAATAAAACCTAATAAAAATAAAAATTACTTACCTGATCACAACTTCGTCCGCCGTCATTTCTACCAAACCAATTACGAAATTTATATAAACTACACGAAATTTATATATAAACTACACAGCTAATGAAAGTATCAAGACAAAATTGTCATAGAGCTATTTGATAGCTTTAACATTTCGCGCGCATATTGTAATATTGTAACATGATGATAAATCAAATATGAGCATAATAAACATATATTATATGATCATGTCATAACACCAATTTAAGATAGTTTTATGGAACAATCCGAACAGTTTTATTAATATATGTGTTGGTATAATTTTTGTAATAGGTCTTGAAAAATATTGTTGTTTTTTATCGATTGAACTCAATAACCAAAACTGTAAATAAAAATAAAAACACAAATTTTAAACTACTTATTAAAACAAGGACTTTGTTAACAATATAATATTTACAATATTAATATATAAGTAAATTAACTATGGCATGTCATTTAAAGCCGCATTTAACTTGAACTATTTTGCGATCTTCTTGCTACCAGCTCGCAAAATAGTAAAAACTAACTATCGCATTTCAATTAAAGAAATTTCGTATATATATATATATATATATATATATATATATATATATATATATATATATATCCATATATATCCATATATGTATATAATGTGCAGATTAGCCAATTCAATATTTGATTAACATTAAGTATAACAGCAACAGGTCAGTATTTTTCACTTTCAGTTACATCGTTTACGGCACAAACATATTAAAAATATAGCACTAAACACACAAAAGCAATAAAAAAAACTTGTACCACAATTTAAATTCCCGATAAGATAACAAATGAATTATGTATGTATTTACACAAATAAGATAAAATTTTTGAAGTGATAAAACATTAGTACGAACAATAGTTTGAAATCACTGTCATTAATTGTGGCGGCGTTATACGTCGTCAGAATAGGAGAACCAGTCCCAATCGATACAAAAATTTTAAAAAGATACACTCATATCAGCATTCAGTAAATATATATATATATATATATATATATATATATATATATATATATATATATATATATATATATATACATATATATATATATATATATATATATATATATATATATATATATATAAATATATATATATATATATATATATATATATATATATATATATATATATATATATATATATATATATATATATATAAATATATATAAATATGTTTTAATATATATATATATATACACATATATATATATACATATATATATATATATATATATATATATATATATATATATATATATATATATATATATATATATATATATATATATATATAAATATATATAAATATGTATTAATATATATATATACATATATATATATATATATATATATATATATATATATATATATATATATATATATATATATATATATATATATATAAATAATCTATGGCTTAGAGGCCGTAAACGACCCTTACCGCGTCTCAACTAAGACCTTA
Source organism: Tipula lateralis (assembly GCA_963932295.1). Classification (NCBI taxonomy): domain Eukaryota; kingdom Metazoa; phylum Arthropoda; class Insecta; order Diptera; family Tipulidae; genus Tipula; species Tipula lateralis. The sequence continues at coordinate 198,075,342 of OZ010737.1, forward strand.
TGAACCATTTTTTAACGATTGGTGCATATTGTAGGTGGTCAGTCCAACGAATGTTTTTACACACAATCGCGTTTTTATGTCATCCGGTTGCATGTTAATTTTTGGTCAACGGCGGGAATCGAACTGGAGACCGCGGCGTGATGACAAATTCTCTTAACCATTAAGCTACATCCGGGGTTCGAGCCAAATTACAATTGAAATACAGAAAACGCGTCAGAAAATAAAACCTATGAATTATTTTTTTATTATAGAACCATTATAATGCCAGATATTCATTAAAACCTATTTTCAATGTGACCCTTCGATTATTTAATTATATCGGATAAGCAATAATTAATAATGAATAAAAATAATTATGCGGGATGTTGAAGTGCATCCTATTAAAATTTATTGTTGTTTTAATTTATTTTCGGTTTTGACGAGCGTAATATAAATTTAATATATATAAATGTATATATATATATATATATATATATATATATATATATATATATATATATATATATATATATATATATATATATATATATATATATATACTCTAAAAAAAAATTGGCTGTTGAAATTTACTACAATAATTGTAGGTTATCTGTTGCCTTCAATTATTGTAGTTAATTTTCATCGGATTTTAAAAAATCATACTAAATTTTGTGAATTATTTACATTTTAAACATGAGTAACCGCACAATTTAAGAGTGAAATTTCTATTTTTAATGTTGAAAAATTACACGTATAAATTGGAAAAATCCACTAAATTTGTGTAAAATTGAACTGTCAAGATTGTTTTAATAAACTGATTAAAATGGCCTTAATCCTCTAAAGATTTGATGACAGTTAATTTTTATATTTTGAACAACTTTCTATTCTGTATTATTTTTCTGAAATGAAACCATAACCTATCCCTCCAATATAAGTTAGTTTTTATAAATCAACTACAGGAAAATTAAATACAAACATCATTAATATCGTTCAACCAACATACTTTCAAATTTAAATTATTTTAAAGAATTAGCATTTGAATCATCATACATATCCAGACCAGCTAAACAACATCCGATCAATTATTCGTTGGGGGAATGCATAGAATTCCACCACAGCACCCACTGCTTCTCGTCAGAGGCGACTAAAATGGTTGGATTGTTGGGCTTCACCCACAACCGTGAAACTTTTTTTTTAGTTTTTTCTTTATAATTTTTATTCGTTATTTACGTTCAATTTATTATTTCGTCCGCGTTAATTTATTTTAATTTTGTAGTTTTGCTTTAATTATTTCAATTTTTATTTTTTGTTGGGTCGGTTTTTTCACATTTTTGCGTACAACAAAATTTTTTTTAATAATGAGAAGTAAAATTAAAAAAATCCCCAAAAAATGTCTCTTCGGATCGCGGGGCGAGGCATAATACTCGTAAAGATACAATCGATTCCAATCCATTTTGCCAATGTCCGTGGACTCGTGACTAATAAAAATTGCGCACATCAACATCTCGAATCACGCAGACTGAACATATTAGTGCTAACGGAAACAAAAGTATCTTATAACATCTATGAAAACGAATTCTATTTCACGCGCTACCAGTTCGAACAAGCATTCGAACTATGGTACTTAAAATATCACTTCCTAATAAAATCTTTTTTTTAATGAGTATATATTGATCCCCCAATCAAACGGATTCAGAAACTATGAATTTCTTCGAGGTTTTGTCAGGCAAATGTGATGATATTCGCAATCAACATCCCTACTGTGAATTAATTATGGTTGATGACTTTAATGCCCACCATAAAGAATGGTTGAATCACCAAAATACGAACTGTGCTGGGCGTCAGACGGAGTGGCTTGCTTTTTCGCATGACCTTACGCAGATTGTTAGTGATTCCACATTTGAATGTCAAAATTCTACAAGCAGTCATATTCTGGATCTTTGTCTTTCAACAATTCCGCATTCCATGGAAGCGAGTGTCGAGGCTGGAATTGAAAATTCTGACCACAACCTGATAACAGTAAAAATATTTATCGCAACACCACCACAATTTAGTCAGCAGCCAAGGCGTCTATGGCATTTTAACGAGGCTGACAATGATGGGTTACGGTCATTTTTTCAACATTTCCCGTGGGAGAGCCATTGTTTTTATAACAATCAAATAGACCACGCCGTTTCCAGTTTCACCGAAACCGTTCTACATGGAATGAATAAATATATCCCATCAGCCTTTTCCAATCCCGATTCTAATTTTAAAATAGATTTAAAAAAAGCCGCCAAAGCAGCAAGACAAAATAAATCTGCTCACAAGAAATATAAGCGCAACGAAATTTCGTTTGAAGAATATAAGGCCACACGTAACATCTGTAAACAAATCTGTGCTAAGGAAGCAAAAAGAGCTGACAACAAGAAAGACACTAAGGCTTCCGAGTTGAACTTTTACCAGATGGTCGCATCGGTTGCCAATATTTCTAAAACATCTATTTCAGCATTGAAATGTGCAGATGGTGCTTTGGTGGTGGATCAATATTTGCAGGCCGACTTACTGGCAAGCGTCTTCACTTCGAACTCGACCTTCGTTGTCCCGGATGGAGTTACACCTCCGTCAATTCCGTATTGCGGTTCAAAAATGGATCCTGTCAACATCTCGGAGGAAATTGTTTTCAGGAAACTGAAGGCAATGGACATAAATAAGGCCACCGGACCTGACGGAATTCCTGTTCGAATATTGAAGGAGTTTGCCAGTGACTTGGCTCCAATATTAACTAAAACTTTTCTCCTTTCTTATAAGCAAGGTTAATACCGGAACTCCTGGAAGAGTGCGATGGTGCAACCCGTTCTTAAACGTGGTTGTGATAAAACTGACCCTTCAAACTACCGGCCAATTTCAATTGTGTCAGCCGTGGCTAATTTTTTTTAAAAATGTATTAACCAACAACTGGTGAATTATCTTGAAATTAATAAAATAATTTCAGATAAACAATATGGCTTCCGTGAAATCCGCTCCACAACCGATCTTTTGACATATGTTACATACAAATGGAATCTCGCCATTGAGCAACACGAAGAAGCCTTTGCAATCGCTTTAGATATATCCAAGGCTTTTGGCAAGGTTTGGCATGAGAATCTCATTTGTAAACTTGTGACATACGGCTTAGATTCGATGACCATCAAGTGGATAAAAAGCTTTCTCAAAGACCGAAAGATCAACGTTGTACTTACAACGTGTACTTACAACGTTGTAATTGGAGATCATCAACCACACACTCCACAAATGATGGAGTCCCTCAAGGATCAGTTTTGTCACCAACTTTGTTTTTGTTATTCATTAATGACTTGTTGGATAGCACTGTAAACCCTATCCACAGTTTTGCCAATGATGCAACATTGCACTCTTCTATTTCATTCGAGGTCGAGCCTACTCCTTCACAGTTAAACGGTAAACGGCTGGAAGTTGTCACTTTGCTTAATTCCGATTTGTGTACAATATTTGAGTGGGGAGTTAAAAATCAGGTCAAATTTAACGAGAAAAAAACACAAATATGCACATTCTCGCGTAAAAGAAGTCACAACGAATACCCTTTTGTGGTAAAAAGACACGTTCTCGTGGGTTGTGACTCTATTCGTCTGCTTGGTGTTCAGATTAGTAACACTTTAAAATGGAATGAACACATTATCGCATTGGCCAAATCAGCTTCACGTAAACTCGGGTTCCTCAATAGATGCAGACGATTTTTTAAATCGCATCAGGTTCTCCAGATATATAAAACCTTTATTAGACCGTGTATAGAATATTGCTGTCAGGTTTGGGGTGGATCATATGGCACTGCTCTTCAGTTGCTGGATAGAGTTCAGCGGCGTGCCATCCGAATAATACGAAATCTCAGACTTACGAAAGATCTAGACAGCCTACAACACCGCAGAGATGTTGCAGAACCTTTCGTGTTATATAGATTAATATATGGTAAATGTTCTGCAGAATTAAAGGAGAAAATACCACCATTAGTTACGCCAGGACGGGTAACACGAGGAACGGTTAATGCGCATAGGTTTACGGTGAAGCTGCTGAAACCTCGAACTGAAGATGCAAAGCGCGAATTTATTTATCGAACATCCAAGAAGTGGAATTCGTTGGCCGGTTTTCAGTTACCGTTGAAATATAAAATGCATAAGTTTAAGGCAGCTATCAACCTTTACTTGAAAGATCGAGCATTGTATGCAGGAGCTATGACAGTTACAAGGAGCTAGGGCAGTCTAAAAGTCCGCCCTGCACCCAAATAAAACTAAACGTAAAAAAAAAATAGTATGAAATGTGGATTGCTTTTTCGACGAATACATTTGTTTATTTTCATATGGTATTATTTGATAGTCAAGACATAAGAATAATATCGAATTTTTAATTTAAATTTTGTCTTCGTTTTGTAAATACACGATTTGCACATTTTCGAACTTAAATTTGTTTTGCAATTTTTTGCTCTAATGTATAAAACATGAGTTTCGGATAATGTATAATACATATATGCATATGTATAAAATGTAACACGATTGCAAATACAACACGTGAGTTTGTTAAAATAAAACACCTAGAATGAGTAAAACTTTCTTTCTATTTCAATCTTAATTATGTAGAGTATAAAATTAAACATATATGTATTGTTATTTTAGCAAGTTTAATTAGTAGCGATTATTGATTCTCTTAACATGTCAAGTACTAAAATTGATATTTATCGTTCAAATTTTTGGAATTAACTTCAAATTGAATTCGTTTCACAACCACTTTGCCAGAATAATTTTAATGCATTTATAAAATTTGAGACCATTGATTTCTTATATAACGAAAAAAAATATTATTTTGAATTAAATTTGCAAAATAAAAATGTATCAATTAATCGAATTCATACAGTTCTATCAATCTATTGTTTTGTTATTAACAATCTATTGTTTTGCTATTATTATATACTATTATTATTGGCTCAGAATAAATTGACAAACGTTTGAATCAAGATAAGTTAAATCAAATAAATGAACAAACATTTATTTTAACAGCAGTTATGTCATAAGCTAACCAATTTATGTCTGTAAGCAGTTTCAAAACCAAAATGTATATCTAATTGACAAATTAAACGACAATACAAAGTGGAGGTAGTGTTACACGTTATATATTATATACACGTTATACACGTCATTTGATTATTTTAAAAGTAAAACAATATTTCGTTAGTGAGTTATTTTTATCGATAATTAATATTATTGATAAAAATAACTCACTGTTTTACAGTATGTATTGCAAAATTATCTCACAATTGATATTAAATTTAATAAAACAAACAACTAGTTAATATATTGTTTTAAACCTGAATAACATTTACCAACCATTAATGGATCTAAGCAAATAATGTTTATTTCTTAAAATACCCATTTTGTATATTAGAGTAAATAATAAATATATACATATATAGTTACTATTTATACATATATAGTTACAATATAAAGACATCTATAAAATAGTATAGAAATTATAAACTTGAAGTAAGTTTTATGTTGTTCTCACATTCATTTACATAAATAAATTACGTCTATTTCTCTATTCTATAAATACAACATCCAATCAAATATTATAACGCATTTATAATAACAAAATAATTTTCATTAAATAAATAAACTTAAGCTGTATTTTATTTAAAATAACTTTCATTTTCATTATATTTATACAATACACTACAAAGTTAAAAATAAAGCTATGTATAGTGAAGAATAGATTTAGTATCTAACGATAACGCGCAACATGCATTAAACTTTAGCGAGCACGCTAGATTAAGTTTCCTAAATTCCATTTGAATTTGTGTAAGTAGTTGTACTCGTTAGTTAAATCAAAGATTATATACTATAAAGATAGTAACATTTTAAAATACAAAAAAAAAATATTCTGGATACCGCTACATAGTGACGGGTACCTCCGTTCTATAGAAAAACAAAACAAAAACAATCGTTCATATTGTAAATTTTTGCTTAGGTTGGGTCATCTTTATGTAAAATAATCTTTGGTTAAATATACCTCCTAATAAAATATATCCTCTTCTCTAGAGTCTTTATATATTATAAGAGAAGGTAAAATTCTCTAATCCAAGTAAAACGAATACGCAATGAAAGAAAACATTATCTTAAATTCCAAAGATGTTTTATTGTACTTTAATTTATTATTTTTCATTTTATCTTAATCATTCCATTTTAGAATATTCAGCAAAATCTACTAAAGAATATTTAAGTATTGCTTCTTTTTTTATATAAAAACGAGTGAAAAAATATTTCAATTTTATTCAGAAATATTTATACATACAACTATACTTATATGTAACTTACTTAAGTAAAGAAAGAAAATTTAATATAAATGCCACTCAAATGGACCAAATTAATTTTATGTTATGCTGCATATGTGTATGCGTGCATGCAAATTGCCCATATTCATTTCTCCTAACCATTTATAAAACAACAACCATGAATGTATGAATACATATAAAACATAATTATAACTTTCATTGAAATAACTAGAAAATATAATTTCCTACAAGCAAAAGAGATTATATCGATTGTTATATTTCTTTAATTTAATTAAATTTCTCTTTTAGCTAAACGCTGTACATGTTTTATACTCTGTGTGCTTTTCTTAATATGGTTACATGTACTGATATGTTTGTATAACACAAAATATTGTTAAACGCAACATCATTGTTATTGATTGAATATAATGGTGAAAATGAATCATCCAAATTGAAGTTTGATTTCAATAAGTTTTTTTTGCTGACGAACAGATTTTCAGAGTAATTAAAAAAATAAGACATCCTGAAAGTTTTTATATAGTTATATGGATGAAAGTTATACTTATGCCGGTTTGTTTAAAAATCAGTATTGTATTATTTGTATTATTTAATTAAATATACAATTAGTTAAGTACTTCAGTGTATAATGTTTGGTGTAATATAGTAATTTTCAGACATTAAATGTATATTTAACAATTTTGAAAGAAGTATTATTCTAAAAACAAATACATATAGTTCTTAAATATAAATTATAGTTCCAAAGAAAATTTAGAGACGTATCTTATGAATTTTAGAAAGTTCTAAGTGTAAACGGAATAAGAATTTCGAACTATTTACTACATACAATAAAATAAATAAATTATTCATTTTTGTGCATTGAATAAAGCACAAGAACGAATAAGTTATTTATTTTATTACAAAAAAACAAAATATACCATTCCATATACCATTTCATATGAGCCTCACCACTGTATTGTGAATAAGAAAATTTACTTTGTTAATGTTTGCCAATATTACTACTACCTCATAAAACAAAACAAAAAATTAACTCATTAATACTTCTGATTTACTTCAAATAAGCAATTTTTTTTCTCTTGGACTTATTTCCTGATCAATCGACTACAACGAATTATTGTTACTATATTTAACTCTAATTCATATAGTAAGTAATTATAGTATACAATTATTTGTATATGTATGTACTGTTAATAATCAAGTAAGCATTTTCATAAGTCTAGAATTTATTGAAAGACGTTGGTTTACTTGTTTTGAAGCTCTGCAATTTTCAATGAATTGAAATAAGTATTGTAGATTTTATATTACATTCTCAAAACTAAATACTTACATATATATATATATATATATATATATATATATATATATATATACAGGGTGTCCCCGATTGGGATGCTGATCCGTTACGGGCTGATTCCTTGGTTCATTTCATGAAAAAAATCGTATGGCAGGGGGGGGTCAATTTTTGATATTCTTTGAGATACAGCGCGTTTAAAAAATTTGGTTCGGAAAAAAAGTACAAGCGGATATTAAGCTGTAACTTACAAAATTTTTATCGGACAGCAACTAACAAAGTCTCATTTGACGGACAACTAAATAGGCTATATTTAAGATCTCATTGGCTATCTCGCATCTGTATCCATTTAAGAGCTATGGCGTTTAAAAGTTAAAAAAATAAAAAAAAATGATATTTTTTTTCATAAATTTGAGTTTTTCTCAAAAAAATGCCCTAATAAATTTTTTTTTTTTTACTTAATTTTAATTCGCTATGATCTCCTCTACAATCCTCGAATACATTATTTGTACCCACGTGTTATAGTTTTTTACTTATGAGACGAAGAATGAAAACACGACACACAAATATAAAACACTACCCACAAATATTTTCTGTTAAAAGATAATGGTAGTGTAAAAATTGTAACAATTTTTTTTCGTTAGTAAAATAAGAGATATTCTTAGATATTCTTCGTCTCATAAGTAAAAAACTATAACACATGGGTACAAATAATGTATTGGAGGATTGTAGAGGAGATCATAGCGGATTAAAATTAAGT
>OZ010737.1:198083905-198131405 GCA_963932295.1 Tipula lateralis
ATAGTGTTGAATCTCAGGTTCGGAAATATCTTATTTTATCGCCAATTCTATATTTACGTTTAAAAACAATTAAAGAATACCTTTAATATTAAGTTTTACTTGAAACAAAATTAAGCCATTAAAAATAAAAATTTTGAAAAGGCTGGTAGTGTGCACAAACCCAAAAACATGACATCCCAAATAATTATATATATATATATATATATATATATATATATATATATATATATATATATATACACACATATATATATATATAAATATATATATATATATATATATATATATATATATATATATATATATATATATATATATATATATATATATGTATATATATATATATATATATATATATATATATATATATATATATATATATATATATATATATATAAATATATATATATATATATACACACATATATATATATATATATATATATATATATATATATATATATATATATATATATATATATATATATATATATATAAATATATATATATATACACACATATATATATATATATATATATATATATATATATATATATATATATATATATATATATATATATATATATATACATATTAACATATATGTGTGGTTAAATCTTAAATATTAACAGATTTAATCTACATCATATGAAGATGGGGTTGACAGAAAATTTACTTTGTTAATGTTTATCGTCTGATCCATGTTGTATAAGATATACATTTTGTAATGATATTATGTCATTATTATGTATATAAAACACATATGTATATATAATATAAGGGTGATCGGTCTCTATCGTTCTCAACGTATGTTAAAGCCTAAATGTTAGAGCCTGAACATTACTTAACGCTTTGAAATCAGCTATCTAAAACTTGCACAGTAATAATTCTTACTATCACAGTAATAATTCTTAATTAAGACTCTTTATATTTGAACTGAAACGAATCTAACGTTTAAGAAGTTCACTTTTAAAGTTTTATCTATGTAAGGCATGTCACAATTTAACACGGATTGTACAACATAAAGCCACCCTGAGTAGTATTTTGTCTTAGAAATCGTTCCACAATGTAAATGTCAAAAAATTAAATAATTAACTTTGGTTAAGAGAGATTTTTATCATGCCGCGGTCTCGAGTGCGATTCTCTTCGTGGACCAAAAATTAACATTCGAAAACATGTACGCATGTCAGAAGCAAATGCTATAAATGCTAGAAGTATTGATGAAAAATTATGCCTATCTTTCTCTTTTATATCTTTTGCATTATCATTTGTCGTCGGTTATAACTTAATGGTTAAGATAATTTCTCATCACGCCGCGATCTTGAGTTCGATTCACACCGTTGACCAATAATTAAGATGCATCGAATATATAAAAATCGATTTAAAAGCATTCATGCGACTGACCTTGACCACCTACAATAAGCACCAATACGTATTAATAGTTCGTGAGGTGTCAGTTGAAACTCTGTTAGGGCCTTTAAACCAAAGATTAATTTTTAACTGTTTATCTTTTGGTTATCATTCCATTTTTTATTTATGAATTTTGACTTTGCTTTCTAAAATTTAACAGGTTGACCGACTAATTGTCACAGTTATTGAAGCTGTAGCAGATACCGGGTTCGAATCTTGGTAGGGACAGGATGCAAAGGAGATTATTCACCATTTGATTACGATCGGTGGGAATGAACACATCTATAACCAACCCATCTTCCATATCAGTTTTATAGGATATCATTGAGCTATGCAATATGCAGATGGTTCTACGTTAATCGGACCTATACCCGGACGGTCGATTTAGATGTTATGTATAAGATTAAGGTAGGACATAAATAAGCAAACCGCGAAAGAGTTGGGAGTGCCTTGAGCTCCAAAACTAATTAGAAAGATAAGAAACAAACAATTTAAAAGTCCTACACTCAGGTAATTAAAAGGTTTTATCTCTCACTCTATCTCTTTCTTCTATAATTTTTGCAAATCAATTTTCTCACAAAACTCATAGGCCTGTTACATTTTAGGAAAGAACAGCTGCACGTCAAAGCCGAATTTTTTGTTGAAATGTATAAACAAATAATTTGTATTTTATATATGTATTCATATGGACGTGTTAAGTAGATAGAAAATGATTAACATACTCGTAAAATAAATAAAAGTTCCCAACGCTTATGTTATTTTTAGTAGCAGTTATTACAACACTAAATATTTAGTAGCGGTTTTACAACACAATACGCTTGAATACCGAGCAAAAAACCTAACTTTTTTGTACAAAAATGTTCTTAATACCAAGGCGATTAATCAAAGTACATAAATCAAGTATGCACTAAGTCTGTTAGATGCCGAAATTTTTCATTACATACAACAATATACAATAAACCGGCCATGGGCGAATAAACAACACATTGTTATAAATAAAATTTTAAATAAGCGGCATTCATAGTTCAACGGTCTATTAAATCAAAATAAAAGTTAAAACACATTTATTTGTAACAAACATATATACCAAAATATTACACGAAAAGTTTATTAAACTTACATTTTTAGTAGTATTACTTTTGGTTTAGTACATTATTCCGATTATTCCAAAATGGTTATCAAACACAAAATCAGCAACAAGTGAAACTACACAAAACACAACACTATACAAAACAGTTTGCTTCCTTCCCAACACCGAAATAAATAAGCACTAATAATTACACTTAAGATAAAAAGAGATATAAATATTTAGTGTGGAATGCCATTATTTTATAGTAATTTTATTACAGAAAAATGTATTTTATATACAATGTAGATCTCACTAAATATCTATAGATCACGTGATATAAAATGACTAATGAAAAAACCCAAAGAATGCATTATCAAATAATCAAAATTATGATTGCAGTGATTAATATATTATACAAACAACTTATCACATTTTCTTATATACAAAACATAAATATAAAAAAGTATAAAACGGAATACACTTTTTATTTACACTTATAAGAATTAATTCTAATTTGACCATTCGTCAAAACTAAAAACGCCACTGTATATATCACACTCCCATTATAAACAAATGCGTTGTCCAGACTGAAAAAGTGAATTACAGAACAAAACTATTTTTTCCGAATGCACACATACTAACTACACACAATTAAAATGCTGCTAATGTTTGGATGTGGTTGGATGAACAATTAATAATGGCATTTTGTATAGAAAGATAAATATTTTTGTCTTATAAGAAATAAAATCGTTCGCCACTATTTTTCTGTTTCAATATACATATACTGATGTATGCATATATAATAATGTATTAGTATATGTAGATAAAAAATTGTAATGAATTTAAAGTCAAAAATTAAATCACGTATAAATTTCTATAGTAAATTTATTTAGAGAGCTTAAGTTGCGCGGGTTTAATTTATAATTTTTGTATTTTGTGAGAATGCACTGTGATTCATGGATTCTACGGATACATATTCAGTTAACAATATTGCATTTGAAATTTCATATTGCAAAATCTACATTTCTCTTATTTAAAATATTAAATATCAATAAAAGTGTACGCAACAACTTAGTACCATATATGTAGTTTAAAATGTAACCGTGTGACCGATTAAATTACCAAATCGAACAAAAATAGTTTGAGAAAGTTTGCCTCACCCTTGGTCGTTTAATGAAAATTTATAGCAAGCATAAGAATGCAAAAAATTATAATCAACAATAGAAATCTAATTTGACCCAATTGTTACTTTTGTTAATCCTTTTTCCAGTTATATAAATATAACGTTATATAACTTTTTTAATATTTTATGATATTTTAATTAATTACGATCAATAATATAGTTTCATAAAAGGAATATCCACCGCGGATCGTATTTTACGATTTCGTATTTTCAAAAATCTTAAAAATTTCATTATAAGCTCTGTTTTCATTTAACTTATCATTGATCTTAAAAATCTTATCGTTTTAAAATCATTTGACTTGAAATGTTTGGATAACCGGTTTCAATTTATCAATACAGTTCAATTTGGTTTTCAGCTAATAACTTATAATATATACGTTATTTGGTTTTTGGTGAGTCAACTAAAGTTTCAAAACTTTGTAACTTTTACTATATCGTAATGAATACGCTATTTACAATTATATAGTCCACTTTTCTTATTGGAGAATTATATACGCTTTGATTTTTTTAATTAATAAAACATAATTCATTAACTGACAATTAGAACTACCATTCCTTTTTTTCGAAATATCAATAAAACAATAAATGTAATTACATCCCATATAAATCAATTCTATACATTAATTGAAAAATACTCTATTAATAATATAGGGTCCTTTGAATAAAACTCTGGTTAATTCAGTTTTACAAATATTAAAATTAAAGCAAATTCAGTCTTTATAATGCTAAACACATAAAAATTAGTTTTTTAAACGTTCAAACCGCTTTAAATTCGTCTGGTAGATAAATTCCATTTTCTGAGAAAAAATATTTAATTTGATGCAAATCTGGATCAAATCCTTCACTCTTAATTGTGTTTAAAAGCACATCGAACTCTCCTTTATCCAAAGTAGGCTGATTATCTTTGTAATTGTTGGAACTCAATAAAACATCCTATTAATAGAAATAAAATTTAGAAAAGTTTTATAATTCAATTTGCATTTTGGTCTTACTTTTCTTATTTCTGGAGTTGTATTCGTTATATTACGATAGCTTTCAGAATTTTCGTCAGTCTCCCCTATTCCTTTTAAAGTAGTTGAACTTACCAAATTATTATTCTCCTCAATAATGGCAATTGTTTTTGTTTCACTGTTATTACCATTACCCATGTTTATCCCAGGCTTTATATTATTTGATTTGGCTACCGTAATCTCTTTCTCTCCAAAAATCAGCATTTGTTGATTCATTTGACATTTATAAGTACGCTGCGGTGGAAGAACATCAAATTTTGGTTCACCGTTTTCATTTAAAGTTTGATAGAATGCCGCCACTATAGAGGCGGGCATTCGAGCTGCAGGATTTCGTAAAATTGGTTCAAAATCACAATGACTAGCACGTCGTAAGAGATGATGTTCACCCTGTTCGATAATGCGTACTAATATTGGTTCACCTTCTATCAAATGTAAAACCCCGTACGGCACCTGCTTGTTACGTTTGGCTATTTTCATGGCATCGGTCTCGACTGAAGGAATTAGTATTCCTTGATCTATAACAACTACCTGGTTTGCAGGAGTATTCAAAGTTGTGCGACGACTTTTTCCTCCACTCGCCTTCTTTTGAGCCTTACAAATTTGATGCCTTTCTAATTCATGCGCTCGTAATTGAGTTCTTTTGGCAAAGGACATTGCGCATCTGGCACATTTCCACTGTTTCAAGATGAAATCGGCATGGGTTTTTTGTTTGTGGCACACAAGATTAGACATCTGATTGAAACCCTTTTTACAGAATTCACAGATGTAAGGACGTGCATTTGTATGAATATAGATATGATTACGAAGATTACCTTTTTGATGGAAACCTTTAAGGCAAATATTACATTGGTATGGTTTGTCATCAGAATGCGTTTTGCGATGCGAAATTAAAGTTGAAATTCGGTTGAATGATTTTTGGCATGTCTCACAATTAAACGGACGCTCTTGTGAATGTATTGCCTGGTGCTGCGTTAAAGTTGATAACTGTCGAAATGCTTTACCACATTCACGACAGATATAATTGCGAACATTCGTGTGTATTGGAAGGTGTCGCATTAACGTATACTGCTGTTGGAACTCTTTACAACAAACACCGCATATAAAATACTTAATCATTTTGCCATTTTCAGTTTTATATTTAACAAAGTGAGATGCATTTTCCAGATTTTCATTCGAGATCAGGGTAGGAACAATATTTGATGTCGTAAATTTTTGTTCTGGCTCAAGTTGTACATACGGTTCAATTGATCGTGCAGCACTTTTTGTTTCTAGTTTAATGTAAGTTTTATTATCACATTGCTCGCTATCGATCAAACCGGACGATGATACGACGGACACTTCATTCACTGGATTACTTACAGGTGACTCATACATATAATTCAACCCATAATTATCATAAGCTTTCACAGCACAATTTTCAGTTATGAAAATGCTATCAATATTTTCGTTGTTGTTTTTGTCCAAAGCGACTGTCGATGCGCTAACAAAACTTAAACTCATTTTGTTTTTAACGATATGAAATAAAATATTTACGGAGCATGTAATTCGAGAAAATTTATTCGACTGGCCTTCTTTTATTTTTCGCGCTTTGCACAAATTTCATGGCATTCTTGTGTTGCTATGGTAACTTCGATAGGTAAAAAATTTAAATATTTGAATGTGCTTTAAAGAATTTACGATAGAATGCGCTACATGACAGTAAAAAGTTCATAAGAAAAAATACTTATTAATTATTGCATTATAATTGTTTTATTTATAGTACATATATATTTTTCTGTTGGTTTTGGGATAGAAAGAAGATACATGTCTATAAACATAAGCACTAATGAAATGCATACAGTATGATCAAAATGGTACAAATCGCTATGACAAGGCTTAAAATCAATGAATCTCGACGTTTCCTGATATTTATCCGTTGCAATAGACTCGATATAATAGGAAATCTATTCGATATGTCATTAAAACGGGTTTGCAATCGTTTTAAATTATGTCGTTGCGATGTTAGATGCTCTTTCGTTTCCATTGCTATATTTATCTGGTCGTTGACCAAATTATGTGAATTATGAAGATGCGTGCTTTCTTTCAAGAACATATCACGCCTAGAAAGGCCAGACGCGGCAGTATTTGTTGTAATACCCGATCCACGTAAAAGTTCTTCTCGTTCAATGCGTGTAGTATGATTTGAACGAATTTTATTAAATTCTTGTCGATAATCTTGTAAAATTTCATTGTGTCGATTTATTGTGTGCAACTGAGCCATCCCGGAATAGGACAGCTTAGACATTTTTTCATTTATAACAGCCAGCTATAAAATTTGTATAATTAATAACTGAGCATATACATCTCTAGTAAAAGATTATATATTTACTTTCTCTAATATTTGCTCAATTTCTTCAGATAAGTTATCAAAAATATTTTCACCTAGCAATGGTGATGTATCACCACTATGATTTCCACTTCCACCACCAGACCCAACTTTACTAAAGGCAACAAGTTTCATATCAATATCATTTTCCAAATATCGTGCCTGTTTTCTTAGACCTAATAATATAAACCATTAATTAGTTAAATCCACACAACTATAAAATATTTCTGCAATATAATTAAACATACTATCCCATTCTGTAGTTCCCATTTTGTTTTGTATACACTATTTTTTAAAGAATTTTTATTAAATTATAGCGGTAGAAAGGTCAGTACCGGAAAGTTATACTTAATAAAAATAAATACAATCATAAAATAATTAGAAAACTAGTAAAAACCTTATTTGTTTTTCATTACCATTATTTTCTTTTTTCTTTTACTTTTTTGTATTAAAATGTCATTCGTTAAACGTCATTTGTATTTTACCCAATAAACAGATAACCCGTCTTAACAAAATATTTGCGGAACCAATGGTGGAACATATGTTTTTTAATTCGAACAGATTTTGGTTCTTAACCCAGCGGTATCCAATGACAGCCCGCGTGATAAAACTGGCAAGATTAGTTAAATAGTTAGATTTTCGGTTTCATAATTTTTAAGTTTATGTCATTTTGAATTGGACTGAATAAAGGTTTATTTTTGACATCCTAATGGGTGTGTTTCGACAAGGTATTTTATTCCCGATTTTTTTTCGATTTCCATTGTAATTTGGTTTTGCTTGGCGATAATTTTGGAATATTATTTACACCAACATTTTTCGATTTCTTCGCACTCACACAAACAAAAATTAATAAAAAAAAATCTGAAAGGCATATTTTTTTTATTTTGTTTCTGTTGTCAGTTATCAAATTGATTTGATAAAAATTATCTAATTAAACCTTCCTCTAATAAAAATATAAGATTATTAACCTAAATCTAAATAATTAACTCTACGTTTTAACTACTTAAAAATTATAAAATCACTAACCAACAAAAAAGCTAACCTAACATAACCTATTAAAAACTAAAACTTAATACATAAACATAAACATATCAAATATAATAAAAACAAATTAAAACAAAAAAACTATTCCTACGATACTAACTATTTATTTATATGCTATTTAATTAATATTTTTAAGTACTACTTTATCTAAATTAATGTTTTTAAAATGATCAAAAAATCGCACAAAAATTTTAGTTCGCTGTCAACTTAGAAATTCTTAAGTGGCAACTATAGAAAAAATAAGAAATAATAAAAAATAGAAATAAGAAAAAATAAAACTGCGATAAATAGGCTTTGCTTACTTTCACCCAAGCAGAACATAAAAAAAAATAAAAATTCTTCGTTAAATTTATCTGTCACTTAACAAAAAATAATTTTGCGATAAAATTCGCGGAAAAAATAAGGAAAAAAAATCGAACAAAAAACAGTCTGCTTTTCTAGTTTTGCATTCGCACAGTATTATTTTTTTTTAAGTTTTCATGGCTCATGTGTCAAAAAAAAAATAAAATAACAATTTTCGTTAAAATTTTATATTTTCTTATTTTATTTTATTTCATGGATGGTTCTGCCTTTAGAAATATGGGCGAAATGTCAAAATGAAATAACAAATGGCAGATTTCGTTTAGTTTCTTATTTCTGTTAATTCTCTTATTCCAATTATAGTTCCCCCTTTAATTTGCCTTTTGTTGGAGTACGAGATAAATAAAATTAAAAACTATTTGTGCGTACGAAAGTAAATTTTATAAATAACAAGCTATGGAAAATCGTAAAAATACGGAGAGTCGGTTGCGGATACAGGCGCAAGCACTAATAAGAGAATATAAAAAGTATCCCTGTTTGTATAATCCGGTGGATATATTAATCAATAAAAATTCCACCCATCAAGAAAAATACTCTTGATTTCTTGAACTGGCATTGTATGGTGTGTTCGAAGATATTATTGTCGAAGATTCGGAAATAATATTATAAATATTTTTAATAAAATTGTAATTTAAATTAAAATGTTATTTTATTCAATAAAATTAAAAGCAAACTGAAGCTTTTTCAGTGATAAATAAAGAATTTTTTTTATTTCTAAGTGCAAACAATTTTCATTTTGCTTTTCATGGAATCAGAATTGACTCTCTGAAAGTAAACTTTTACGGATAGAGATCTAACGACAACGAACGGCTATGTCTTTTGAAAGAAAAACAAAAAATTAATTTATATATGTACATATTGTCATTTCAAAAATATGTTTTTATTTATTAAATCCTTCATTATTAAAATATTCCGTCAGTTGTTGTTTGACGCTTTGTCCAGATTTAGATCTGTTATTATTTCGACCATCTGCCGTCTGTTGCGACGTGGTATTTTCATGTTGTGCCGTGATATCTGCAAGCTGCGTTGTGGTATTTTGTTGTTGATGATCTTCTCTGTACCACTCACTTTTTGTTATTAACAAATTGTGAAGTACACAGCAACATTGCACAAAAGTTGTAACTTTCTCTTGATTAAGATTTATTGGTTTTTTGAAAATTTGGAATCTATTACTTAAAATTCCAAATGCTCTTTCAATATTTTGGCGAGCACCGTCACACGACTTAATCTCCGAATAAAATTTTTTTTTGATTCGCGATGGTCGAAAAAAAGATAAAGGAATATGGTATCATCATATTTTCCGATAACGGAAAGGCGTTATCGCCAATAAACAAATGTGGCATCATTCTTGAATTTCCGAGCATTTTTTTGTGGTAAATGTCTATCTGGGTACTGTAGATACATAAAATTAGAACGTTGTAAAACGCCTGAATTACTAATTCGGCCATTGCTCTCAACACCTATAAAAATAAATTTAGCATAGGCATCTGCAAGCCCGAGTCATACTATACTGTGAATTCCTTTATAGTTATAAAAGAGCGATGCATTTTTTTGAATGGCCTAAAAGCAATATGCTTTCCGTCGAGTGCACCTAAACAATGAGGAAACTGCCATTTAACATTGTAATCATCGGAAATTACTAGCCATTCTTTTTTAGTAGTAGGAAACTGATAAAATGTTATTATTTTTAATCAATTTTTTGACATTAATATGTTTTCACATCATTACCTTTCAAAATTGATTTTTAAAACGTTTATAAATAGCTTCGCTAACACACTGCTTTTTTGTCAAATTATAAATGTTTATTTATAGTGAAATTTCATAATCAGAATAAATTCATAATTAAAAACTCATTACAATCGTTTATAATTCACTTTTTAAATAATATTAAAATGGCGACTATACATCAAAAACTATATTTTCGGCAAAACAACCTTTCCCTGTTAGACGAACAGAATGAAATGAAAATATTTTACACACACATATTCAAAAAATCCGGTATTTTCTTGATTCGTCTAAACAATGTGGGAATTGTTTGCTGAAGAATCCGGAATAAAATACCTTGTCTAAGCACACCCAATTAAACTTTAAGAAAACTTAACCTTTTTTTATCGTTGCGTTTGTGAATAGTAAGCATACCAAAAGAAAACAAAAACCTTAACTTTGTTTTACTTTTTAAAACACGATTTATTTTTTAAAGTCAAGTTAATTTTTCACGTTAAAAATAATCAATGTCTTGTGAGATTGCTGAAGTCATCTTAATACAAAAAATTGATTTTTTCGCACCTATAGAAAGAAAAAGTTGATCTATATCATTTTCATTTATTTTCACCCAATAACAAACCACTTAATATATTTGGCGGAAAGATGGTTGTAAAGAATTTTGAAAATGTTTAGCCCGTTTATTAAACTATATTTAAAAAAAGTTGGTGGAAAACACTAATGCATCGGAGTACGTTATTCCAACACTTGCTTGTTTGTTGACGACGTTAAAAGTTAACTGTGAAAAGGTTGGGGATGCGATCAAAGCATCCCCAACCTTTTCACAGTTTAACTCGACTTTTAACGTCGTCGGTAAAGTAACTCTCTGTTTCGGTTATCATATAAATGGTAAAATTTGGTTTAAAAATAATGTGTGTCCTATACATATTTTTAAACCAAATTTTACTTTATTGTATATATGACAATCGTGTGTGAAATAATAGTGCATAGTGTGTACCTGTATTTTAGGTTTTGTGTTTACAAAAATATCCTTTCATGATTTAACTGACATCTATTATCAAAATGAATTTTTTAATGTCCACTAAACATAAACCAAACGTTATTTGTAATTTTTTCTCAAACATGTTCAGGATTCCCCTTTTGTTCGATTGTCACTTGTCAGTCTAAATTTTTACGTTCGAAATAATAGTAGTCTCTTATTGATTATTGTTTAAAACAGAGCTGATCAAGAATAGTGGTTCGGAAATAATAAGATACATAAAATTATAAAAATTTGATAAAAAAAATTATTTTAATATGTATTAATGGGCTGGGGAAAGCATTGTTCCCAAGAGCGAAGAGATTTAATTAAAAAATTAATCAAAGAAGGAAGAACATATAAATTTATCCAGCAAATGTTGGGATGTTCACCTACCGTTATATCCAATGCTGCTAAGCACAAAGAAAAACCAGAAACACGAGGAAGAAAAATGAAAAACTTCGAATCAAACTGATCGGGATATCGTGATTTGTGCGAAAAGTGTAATGGCCAACTTAAAAACTTTAAATATAGATATTTCCTTACTAAGTTGCTTTGGATGCGCACTGTACTTAAATTGTAATTTGTTTTGTTATACATAGCATTGGTGTTAGCCTACATACACATTCTAAGATAATCTTTTAAAATGCTAATCCGGTTTAATAATTTTGCGGTAATCGTACAAAAACAACACCGAAATATGAGAATTATTTTTTTTTGATAGACGAGATTCTGATTTGTATTTTCGATCATGAAAGATAGTTTTGGTCGCTGCTAAAAAAAAGTAATCCAGAATTAGAGATATATGGATTAAAATTTGATATCCACATATATATACTTAAAGTAATTTTAAAAATAATATTAAATAATAAATAATTTAGAACTAGAGTTGTACATAGTGGTACATAATAAGATTTGCGTGTTGTGTGTAATCGAATGCTGATTGCTGAGTTACATATGTATGTACGAGTACGATGAGAGTATATATTATATTTGCTAGTCAACAACAACAGGCTGGCGTATGTTAAATTTCGAACGTGGTCTATTACCGGATTATTCTTCGTTTTTTTTGGGTGGTTCTTGAGTTGCTACTTAAGATCAAATGTGGAAAATAGCCCATGCTGTTTAATTTTAATGCTCAGAAAAAATCTGGTTACGGTATATCTAACCGGATTATCACTTTCGTTATATCCAAGTGCTGGTGCAACAAATCAATTTGCATATTTTTTGCTTAAACTCTATTTGAATTATCTTGATAATTTCTTTATGGTTCTGCTTATTTAATTGTCATTGATAACATCAAATTTGAAATTCTGATTACGTTACTTATTTGTTTAATTTTTTTTTAAATAAAATTTCGATTATAATGAATTACTATTTTTTGAGTTTGTACTGGTGGGAATGTGTGAGCAAGGTGAACAAATTTATTTTCTTTCTCCAGGTTAAGTATATAAATTTCTTTGTGTGATCGAATATTTTTTGGTGCTGTTTATAACCCCCCGAGCCGAATTGAGTTTACTCAAACAAAATTCCTGGAGAGTGGTACACACTAGTCATTAAAAAAATGGCGCCGAAACAGAGACCTGAAGGTCACCTCATGGTCTCTTTAATTTATTAATTTTTAACACTTCAATTATATTTTTTTTTATTATTTGCCGATTTATTTGCTTACAGTAAATAAGATTGACTATCAGTTATGAAGGTTTTTTTTTGATTGAATGATTGTGTTTCGATTTATCTCAGAAGAATACTCTTAGCTTGAAACTCTTATTTACTGGTAACCAAAGCACGCTTTGATCGTGCCGTGTCGTATTTTCTATCAGTTTTTTTTATCAATATGTTTGTTTGAAAATCGAAAATTTCTTTGATTCAGAACCATATCTACACAAACTGAAAACTATTCGAATGAACCGAGCCTATTATCGAAAAATAAAAATAAATTTTCAACTACTCTCAAATGTAAGCGATTCAACCGTTTGTTGATGTATTGACGAAATCGTAAAATAAACCAACGGCTCTGCTCAAGTAGTATTATTAACGTCAACGTGGATCCCCGTCCTCATGTTAATATAATTTTGTTTGGTAAAACTCTTTTGGGACGATTGGATAGTGGGGCATCCATTAGTGTCTTAGGAAGAGGATCTGAAATGCTTTTGTCTAGAGCTGGCATCGCCTACCATAAACTGACCTCTTGCATAAAGACGGCTGATGGTACTAAAAATACTGTTTTGGGGTACATCGATCAACCAGTCACATACAATGATAAGAAAAAAGTTATAAGACTTTACATCGCTCCTACGTTAGAGGGACAACTTTATCTAGGTATAAACTTTTGGCAGGCGTTTTCAATCACGCCATTAATTATCAGTGAATTATGCAAAAATGAAAAAGAAATGAAAACCTATAAGCTTTCTTTTGACCAAACAAAAAAACTTGACCTCATTAAAAATTCATTTCCGTCATTTAATGAACATGGGCAAGGCAAAACTCATCTATTAGAACATGAAATCGACGTAGGCGATAATCCGCCTGTAAAGCAGCGTCACTATCCAGTATCGCCAGCTATCCAAAAGTTAATTTATGATGAGTTGGACCGGATGTTGGAAATGGGAGTAATCGAATAAAGCAAAAGTGCTTGGTCTTCACCTGTTGTCCTTGTACGTAAACCAAACGAGAAGGTACGTCTTTGCCTGGATTCACGAAAAGTAAATTTTATAACCAAAAAGGACGCATTTCCATTACCAATTATTGATGGGTTGTTGGGGAGGTTATCAGAGACAAAGTACATTACCGGAATTAATCTTAATGATGCCTTCTGGCAAATACCGCTTGAGAAAAATTCTCGCGATAAAACAGCTTTTTCAGTGCAAGGTAGACCTTTGTATCAATTCTGAGTGATGTCCTTTGGTCTCTGTAACTCCCCACAAACCATGTCAAGATTGATGACTCGCGTAGTACCCCATGAATATCATGAAAATATTTTTGTGTATCTGGACGATTTATTGGTCGTGTCCAGTACTATTGATGAGCATTTTCGACTGTTAAAACTGGTGGCCACTTGGTTAAAAGAGGCGGGTTTAACAATAAATCTTAATAAAAGCCGATTTATGATGCGTGAACTAAAGTATTTGGGATACATTATTGGGGAGGATGGGTTAAAAACAGATCCAGGCAATGGAAGCCATTCAAAATTTTCCAGCACCGACTTCGATTAAGCAAACGCGACGTTTGTTGGGTATGGCAGGGTGGTACCAGCGTTTTATCCCAAATTACGCTAGGGTAACCACACCTATAACTGACCTCTTAAAAAAGGGTAAAAAATTTATATGGACGTCTGAAGCTCAATGTGCTTTCGATGAACTAAAGTATCTGCTTACATCAGCACCCGTACTCACTAACCCAAATTACAATAAACCATTTGCAATACGTTGTGATGCAAGTACATCAGGAGTGGGTGGTGTATTGTTTCAGTATGCCGATGATGAACATGAAAGACCTATCGCATTTGTATCAAAGAAACTGAATCCTGAGAAACATTATTTGATATCTGAACTTAAGTGTTTGGTTGCTTTGATCAGCATTAAAAAATTTAGACCCTATATCGAAGGTTTTCCTTTCAAAATAATTACTGATCATATGGGATTAAAATGGCTAATGACACAGAAAGATTTAAGTGGTCGTTTAACGAGGTGGAGCTTCAAACTCCAACAGTATAATTTTACAATCGAACATCAAAGAGGGTCCCGTAATGTTGTGCCTGATGCACTTTCTCGAGCTTTTTGTGATGTAGCTGATGAAATACAATGCGATTGGCCTCTATTGATAAACGCCATTGATCTAAATACGAGTGAGTTTGATGATTCAAAGTATGCAATGTTTCGCGAACAAATCGAATTAAATTCAGAAAAATACCAAAATTTCAAGATAAACAACAAACGTATCCTTATTCGAATAGAGCTTAAGTTGAACGAATCGCTTACAGATTTACCAGTCTGGAAATTATGGATCCCAGAACCACTGACGTTAAAACTTATTCACGAGGAGCACGATATTGCTACAGGGGCACATGGTGGTATACAAAAGACTCTTGATAGGTTAAGGCGTTATTACTTTTGGCCTAGAATGCGAACTCAAGTTAGAGAATATATTGTAAACTGTGAGTTGTGTAAAACCAGTAAATGTAACAACCAACTGTCCAGACCTCCATTAGGAAATCTTCGACTAACTGACCGACCATGGCAACGTATTTTCGTAGATTTGATGGGTCCATATCCCCGATCAAAGTTCTGTAATACCTACATATATTCTTGTGGTCGTAGATCAATTTTCGAAATATGTCCTATTAAAACCATTATCGACAGCAATAGCACCGAAAATTATATCGTTCATCAAAAATGATGTCTTTTTAAATTTTGGTACACCTGAAACGTTGGTTAGTGACAACGGAACACAATTCAAAAGCAAACTCTTTGAAAAACTCTTATCGGAATTTAAGGTTACTCATACATTTACCGCACTGTATTCGCCTCAGGCAAATGCCTCTGAGAGGGTCAATAGATCCATACTTTCGGCGATTCGAGCTTACGTAAAAGAGGAACATCGTAGTTGGGATGAGAAAATCGGAGAAATTGGTTCTGCGTTGCGAAATTCAGTACATCAATCAATTGGTTATTCTCGTTATTTTGTTCTATTTGGGTATCACATGATTGTTAGTGGTAGTTGTTATAACCTACTAAGAAATCTAAACTGCATCACCGAAAACGAAGTGGATATTTTACCGGTTAGTGATAGACTAAATAGCCTACATGCAAAAGTTAAAACCAATCTCCAAACTGCTTATTATCATTGAATAGCTATCGCTATTCAAAGCGTTATAACTTGTATACTCGGCCAATCGAATACATACCTGGTCAAATAGTATATATACGGCAACACCATTTAAGTGATTCAAGTAAACATTTTTCGTCTAAACTGGCTCCTAAGTTTTTAAAAGCTCGTATAGCTAGTAAAGTTGGAAACGTAATATACAAGTGTGAAGATATGGCAGGTAAATTGCTTGGAAACTATCACATATATAGACACTTAAACAATTAGAAAACGTCTTTAAGCACCAAATTTAAAAGGACCGCCCAGGTGGCGCAGTGGTTAAAGCTGTGGCAGTTGGAGCGGGAGGTACCGGGTTCGAATCCCTATAGGTGATGCAAAAAGGATTTTTCACCACTTGATTACAATCGGTGGTGTGAATGAACACAACTGTTGGAGTGGCCGACCCATCTTCCATGTCAGTACTATAGGCTGGCATGGAGCTATGCAATGTGCAGATGGTTAGGTAAATCGGGCCTATAGCCGTACGTCCTCGATTTGGATGCAAATCGTAAGGCAAGAACGTAAATAAGCGAACAGCGAAAGAGTTGGGAGCGCCTTGAGCCCCTAAACAAGTTGGCATAGAAATAAAATGAATAAAAAAAATAAAAGGGTTGATGCGTAGGCAGGTGCCTTTTTAAATAAGCGACAGGTAAAGGCGAGTATAACTTATGCCATAAATAATCAAATGCCCTTGAAAAATGGCGTAATATTTTATTTACGGACGAGTCCAAAATGTTTCTCTTTGGCGGTGTGTCCTTCAGTATGTCCGAAGGCCACCGATGATTGAATTCCGACCGCAATACACGTCAAAAAATGTTCAACTCCAACCCAAGAAACTCGAAGCAATAATGGGAAATAACCAACTGCATGGTTGTCCATTCTCGTTGAAAGGTGTCAGAGTTTAATGAACTCAATGCATCGACGAATGAGTGCTGTGATTAAACCCAAAGGCTATACTACTAAATACTAATTTTAACTTGTATAAATAACCAATCAAATGAATTTTATAAATTTTTTGCTGAAGTTTTAAAAATACTACTATTATTTCACACGCCACAAAATCCCATTAAAATATAAGCGGAATTGCAAAATTTTTACCTAATCTGACATGTATGAGCCATACACAGCAACTATTAGATTCTCTAAACTACAAATAATTTTAAAACATATCTCCGTTCCAAAATATCTCATATATGAATTTAAAATTTCATAATATAGCGAAATTATCGATCACTACTATTTCACACACGACTGTATACATATATATATATATATATATATATATATATATATATATATATATATATATATATATACACTCGTAGGTAAAATTAACGCATATTTTTTTTTTGTAATAAAAAAAATCCCGCTGGTCAATTTTAATACTACTAGCGTCAAATGATAGCACATTTATATTTTTATCAGAAACCACCTTGAATAAAGTTAACTGCAAGCCCATCAATTTAATTTTTCAAAAATGCTTAATCAAAAGTGCATTGTGCAAATACTCATTATTAAATTAATCAAATTAAATTGTAATAAAGCTAGTTTTAATGTTTATCAACCGCTTTTAAAAATTTTAAAAAAAATAGTTCGACACATTTTAACATTTTGCAATGAAAAATAGCCGCTATAATTCCATAACGCCAGATTTGTGCCTCTTTTGAGAAAATTATAAATTTGGGGTCATTTGATACCAGTTCCACTGAAATTGTCCAGAGGGATTTTTTTTTATTACAAAAAAAAAATATGCGTTAATTTTGTCCAGAAGTGTATATATATATATATATATTATATATATTATATATATATATATATATATATATATATATATATATATATATATATATAAATAATACAATTCTAATACTTCTTTTAAGTTATGTTCATATCTAGTCAAACCAAGTCGTATCGACTTATTTATTGTTATTCATGTTAGGGTGCGTTGACTTTTAACGAATTTGCGTAGCGAGTTTCATATTGCGTTGTTCTAACTCAATAAATCGATCCAATACCAAGCTTAAGATCAAGCAAAAATTTATTTCATAAGAACGATGATTTTTTTTCACAAAATTTACTGTAATTAGGTAACTGAATTATTTTTGTAGCTTAAAGATTTTAATGACATCTTTTAACAAACCAAAGTTTTAATTCTGTGGTGTAAAATTTTAAAAGCATTTTTGATTACTAATAATAGGGTTATTACTTTAAACAATTGAATATAGTACAACAGATAGTTTTTTATTCATTAAAATACAATTATGTTCATTTTATTTATACTAGATTTATTAAAGTCTGAAGAAATTTGAAAGCTTTCAAATTTTAATCACGGTGTTAAGAGATTCAATAACAGTTTGATCAACACAATTATTAATATTATTTAAGGTGTCAAAAATCACTTCATATTTTTGTAATATTTTCTGAAATATGTAGTATCTTACTTGGGAAAACTTGTTACAGAATTACAAAATTGGTTGAAATCCGATGTACTTACCCTCAGGTGTGATAATCGCGTTTACCTTTTTCGTAACTACAGTTTTCTATCTACAAAAATTATTATATATGTATGTTTTAAATTTTCACACAAATATAATTTTTTCATTTGTTCTTGTATTTCGTTTTTTAAATTTACATTTATACTTCTTTTAATATTTTTTCTTCATTTACAGTATTTCTTTATATTTTTTCTTAATTCATAATATATATCTATACTTTTTAAAATTTTATTTTTAAAAAAAAACCTTTACGAAATTCAAAATAATTTAGTGGTAGATAATCGTTAATAATAATTAATAAAAAACAATATATACAAAAAATGTAAACTCAATATTTAATCTTTTTTTTTTAAATATAAATAAAAAATAATAGTTATACGAAACTTAGAAGTTAAGACGTTTCTCTGCCTATATAGTATGTGTGATTTTTAGTTTGTTGAATATAAATTGAATAAAACACGTTGTTTTATTGTTTTTTGATTTCTATTTATTAGTTCTTCCTTTTTTCTCCTTTTTTTAAACAATTTTTTAATTTTTTTTTTGATTAATTTTTATATAAGTAAATCCTTTTTTTTTGTCTTTTTATATTTTTTTATTTTTTGAGTTTTTTATTTTTTTCAATTTTCAAAAAACATTGTCTTCTCTTTTTTCATCCATTTTTGACCTCTTTTTTATATAAGTTCTTTTCTTTTTTGGTATCTTTTCTCCTTTTTTAATTTTTTTGCATTTTTTTTATAAATATTTTATATTTTTTAAAGTTGTGGGTTGGTTTTGTATATGAAGGATATATTTTGGTTTTCAAAAAACATTATTATACAAATATTTTAGCTCTGCAACTTTTTTAAATCCATTTTTTTTATATAGAAATCATGTTTTTTGCTCTTTTTTCTCTAGACATTTTTTGTTACTTATTTTTTTTATAAAAAGAAGACAAATAATGTTTTTTGAAGCATATTTTTTTGCATTTAAATGAATAACTAAAATCTGAAACAATATATCAACATGAAAAAATATTCCAAATATAATTTAATTAAAAATATTTATAATTTTTTAGTTAAAAATTAAATTAAAAAGAATTATAATTTATGATAAACATGCTCTATTAGTATTAATAAAAGGGTAGAAAAGTTTTGAAGCGTTAAAAAGCAAACAAATTTTGTATAATGAAATAAGCCTATAGTTTTCAGTCTATTTTTATCGTGTATTCTCTAGTAAAATTTCAGGAAATTCACACATTATAACGATTTTTTATGTTATATTTCTCCGGATAATTATAGTTATTAAAATTAATAAGATAAAATTAATTAAAATAATTTTGTATGAAATATTGATCAGACATTATTTACATATTTATTATCGGCAACCAGTTACAAAAACTAAAAATATTTTTGAAAATATTGCATTGTCTATTATCTGAAGTAAACATATTAAAATTTAATGAAAACTAAACTGATTATCGGATTGCAATTTAAAGATCGAGACTTTCACATCTGAAAAGAAACTTTGGGTTTTAACACACACAAATACATATCTACTTAGGTTGATATATACTCAAATATGACACTAAATTAAACAATTTAATTGTGAGAACAGCATGTATGTCAAAGCGGTAATCTAATAAATACATGCATTTAACAAAATTATAACAAGCCTACAAAAAATTTAGTACACAACCATGCTGGGATACTTGAGAAGAGTACTAGATTCAACCTTTTCCAATTCTCCAGGTTCATGTACTTGGATAAACATATCACATACTGTGTTTATACTACAACTATATTTTATTTGTAGAACTTTAAAATTTGGCTACAATAGCAATACGTAAATAGCATTATTTGTTGACACGATTGTGTTTTTGTTAAGCATTGCTAATTGTGTTGTGGCATGAACACAGTATGTTTATAAATAAAATAACAATTATAATAACAAATGAAAATTTATTGGAAGATTTTATATTGAATACATCCAAATAATTTTCGAGTCTAGTCTACAACAAAAAAAAAAGAAACAGACAAATCATAAATAATTGGGGAAATTAAAATATAATAAATAATATATAAATAAAAAAACAAAACAAAATATATATTATATTGCAAGCGACAGAAATAAGAAAATTTCAATCGTCAAAATTTTAACAATCCCTCCATATTACAGTATCTCTCTATAACAAGGATAAAATATTTTATTCTTTAAAGATTACTAGATTTTCTATATAAAAATTTCAATCAAACATCAAAAATATATTTAAGCTACTAATTGGTTTGAAAATTTCCAAATATCTTTTATAAAAGAAAATTAACACTTTGACGATCAAAGTAATTGTACAAAAATTTTATAAAATATACAAAAACACGATATATTTATATACATATATATTTTTATATACATATATATATATATATATATATATATATATATATATATATATATATATATTTATATATACATATATATTTAATATATATTTATTTATATATATATATATATATATATATATATATATACATATATATATACATATATATATGTGTATATATATATATATATATATATATATATATATATATATATATATATATATATATATATATATATATAATTTTATAAATTTTTATTAAATTATAAAAATTTGTAATTTTATAAAATTATTTTTATTTTGAAAAATGATTTTTTTAAATATTTTTTTATTTTTGGTTTCGTTTCTTTTTTTATGAAATATTTTTTTTTTTGGATTTTTTTTTTAATTTAAAAAAAGTAATAAATTACCTTATATATAATGACGTAACGCTTAAAAAATTGAAATTTTTTATAAAAAATTTTCTTTCGGTAAAATTCTTATCAATAGGGGGCAAAGTAGTTGGCCCGCCCTCTGTAACCACGTCTGGAAAATTGACATAAAATTGAATTTTTCTTAATAAACTCATATTAGTTTGTAAAAAAATAATAATTAAAAAAAAATTAACAAAATTAATGAAAAAATAAACAAATAATTAACAAAATTATAAATACTAGAATCAAAAATTTATAATTACAGTGGTCTTCGGGTTCCTCGATAGCTTGTGTGACAACATGCTCTAGACACTCGTGTGACACCTCTACCTCGGTAACCGCGAGGTAATCGATTTGTTGTTGATAAACCGGGACGATTTGTTCGTTTAGCCATAACCTGGAAAACAAAATCAATGTAATTATTTATTTTGTTTATGATCTATTTACTTTTAAGCCACCTTAATCTGTCGCCCTCTGAATAATGTTTCATTCATTGCTAGAGCTGTTTCAACATATTCCTTCGACCCAAATTCAATATACGCAAAGCCTTTCGGATGGCCATCTGCTTTATTACATAATATTGTAACTCTATTTATTGTGCCACAACCATGGAAATGAGCTTCAAGCTCCTCCGCTGTTGCACCATAGTCAACATTACCAATGTAAACTGATCGATTATCAATTTCAATTTTTTCTTCTAACGATAATATAGGCGTTGTCGGTGAACCTAGTGTCATTTGCTTTGTTACTTCTGTTTGAAGCTGTTTTAATTTTTCTGCTTCCTCTTCCATTTCTTTCACTCGAGCTTTTATTGCTTCTAACTCTGGTTCTATTTGCATGTTACCATCATCCTATATTGAAATTGAGTATAGGTAATGAAACAAAAATATATTTATGATTTACTGAACGATCAACTTATAATCCAAGATAAATTAAATAGTAAATGGTTTATTTAAAAAAAATCCACAATTTACCGATATTATACAGTTTTTCACCGTAACAATGTTATAAAAGCAATAAACGGCAAGTACGTTTAAATTTAATTACGTTTATTACGATAATTATCGAATCTTACACCCAAATTATGAAACGAATTATTTCTAAATTTAACTATTATAAATTATCGCAGGCATGATGTTTCTTTGCCGCATTGCAAATCTTATATACTGTTACACTCCGTTATCAGTAACCATTTTTCTAATATAAATTAGTCAAAATCGGATAACGATTGTAAAGATCAAACTGAAGGATAAGTATCTTCCATTTCAATTTAGACCAATGCCGTTGTAGAAATTAACTCATTTATTATTCAGTCAATTAAAACTCACTCAATATGAATAGAAAAAGAATTTGATTAAAATAAATTTATCTTCTTAATTAAATTATTTTAACTAACCACTATAACAAAACATTTATTATATAAAGAATGTTAGCTACTATTATTAAAAATAGAATTAGTACATATCAACTCTTAGTGCTCTCCGTGAAATTTTAAAAATTTTTATAATCTCTGCGATTAGTTAAAAAAAAAACTGATTTTAAATTTAAACAATCTCAAAATATTAGTCAATCCCAGAAATTTATCTATGTAAAAAACTTACAAATCTCAATTGATATATAATTGAATTCTATACCACTAAATTCAAAATGTTCCAATCATCTTTAATTTTTTTATCCAGTCTTAAAATCACAATCGAAATTCTTTTAAATTATTTAGCGTATCACCTTCCTCTCTAATACTAATTTGTTTAGCAATATTTAAAGTCAAATATATCAGGAGCAATATTGTATTTCGTTTAATATTTGTAGTATCCAAGACTTTTCTAAAAATTTAATACTACACAATTTCTATTGAATCTTACAGAATTGAAGTAGCTGATGATATCATCGAAAGGTTTAGAAATAAATTTTCATCTCAGATCGTTATAACATACGCCATCATAATGTGGTTTTCACAATGGAGCGATATTGGATGAAAATCATAAAAATGCAACCACCACAAATTCAACCATGAAATTCAAATGAAAAATATCAAATAATCCTAAATGATCAAGTATGTTTATTAAAAATTTTGTATATGTTTAAAAAATACAAATATTGCCAAAATTTATAATTTTATATAATTTCATCATTTGGTAGTTTTATTTAAATATAACTGTTTCGGATGAATATTATACTAGGTTTATGTGTGAAACCAATTAATTATGTTAGTTACATTACTCAACAACCTTGGAAAACAAATGCAAATCACAAAATGAAGATTGTAACGATCAATAATGTTCAGTACGTTAACATTTTGTTTACTGACAACTACTCATCTGCAAGATATATTATAACATATAAACCTCAATACTGCAATTTACGATTGATTTAGTAGATTGATATTCATATTTAACTTTTGAATTTAAATTAATTATTTAAATTTTGAATCCAATAGTTTTCTAAGTTAGGATTCCAAGTAAAATAAATGTATGATTATTCTTGTAAATTTAATCAACCAATAAATAAATGTATTTTTATTTTATTAAAAACTTAACAAGGATATAATAAATATCATTATAGTTATATAGTTATAAAATATAGGGATAAAATTTACACGGTTATCTTTGATAATAAATTATGAAATTTTAAAGGAAAATCGATATTTTGTGGAATTTATTTTTAAACCAACTCTTAATTATAACTAAATGTTACAACATCCATTTAAACCTAGTGTGACACGTACCATAAGCATTTACTTTCAGTACACTTATAATTTAAAAACAAAAATAAAATATAATAACGTGATAATAAAAAAATAATTAACATACACAACTAAAAATTTCTTAAAACAGTAAAATATGTCGCTTCTACAAGAATTTCGAAAACAGTTATAAATTAATCTCACCATATTCTATAAGAAAAAGACCATACCTGTTTTTGTTAGGTATGAAATTCGTTGGCCTAATTTTTGGTGATGCAGTGGCGTTTATTACTTTATCGATTTTAAACTAATAGTGTATATATGTTTTTAATAAAGGCGTTCGAAAAATAAATGGAAAGAAATTAAATGCGTCAGTATAAAAACATAATTAAAATGTTAAAAAAATGAGTTAATTAAAAGGACATTTTTCGAACTTTAAACTATTTCATTTTTAGATACCATGTACTGGTTAGCCGAAAAATAAAATTGAAACGTTAATTGCTTTTGGTACATGCATACAATAACCAACGTGGCTTCATTAAATTTTTTCGTTAATTATAATTAAATTAAAACCAATTATTACACACGGTGGTTCGCACAAGAAAAAAAGATGATCGAATATAATTTAAAAAAAAAATTAAGATAATATTATTTTTGTTTAGTATTTTTCTGGTGTTTTATCATAGTTTTTTTTCGATAATTACCTCTGTTTCATTTAATAATTCGGCTTCGCCATTTGCATCATCTAAGTTTTCTAATAACTGATCTTCATTCAATGATAAATCTTCATCTGCCATTTTTAATTTTTTTAGTTTTATATAC
This sequence comes from Tipula lateralis, assembly GCA_963932295.1. Lineage (NCBI taxonomy): Eukaryota > Metazoa > Arthropoda > Insecta > Diptera > Tipulidae > Tipula > Tipula lateralis. Next base: position 198,108,723 of record OZ010737.1, read on the forward strand.
AGAAAAATATATAAATTTATTCTAGGAAAATAATAAAAAATAAAATAAATAATTATAAAAATAAATTTTGTTTTTATAATAAATTTTATAATAAATGCACGCAATACTTATTGCGTGCGTGAAAACACTTGATATAAAATTAATCAATAATTCGGCATTTTCAAATAACAAACAAGAACAAGAGAAAAATTTCTCAATATTCTTTTATATACGTGAAATGCACAAATTAACATTATATATTTAACGATAGATCAGAAATAATACCAAAATTATTTAATTTACCTTATACTTAACAATAATTATAGAATTTAATTAATTAATTAACTATAACTAAGGAGATGATTTTAAATTTTATAGAAAAACAATTTTAAAATTATTATATCTGTATTTAAATTATACATCAACGAAGAAGACGCATTAATTTGACGAGAATGCCGAATATTTTGGCGTCAATTTTTCGTAGCAGGGTTGAATTTTTTAATATTGAATTTTTTGGGGAAATTGTTTAAAGTGAAGATAACCATAGTTGAATTTGAAAGTCTAATTTTCAATGTGTTATTCAAAAAAAAATGTAGAAAAATAAACATAAGCTACCCTGAAGTTACATTTTATGTATATTATACTACAAATATATAAGAATAAACAATAAAAATTTCCATAATATTAATTAATTTTTGCGCTAACGAAAATTGATGTTCAAATTGATATGAAATGTAAACAACATTCAAATGTACCTTCGTTTAAACGCGGGCACAAAATAATTTCCTAATAGCCAGTGCCTCTGCACTCTGCAGTAAAACACTAGTACTAACTACACGTGTTTTGTTTTGATTTTGTCTCCATAACAAAGTGTCAAAATTATAAAGATAAAAATAATAATCCAATATATTATATTATTTATAAAAATAATAAAAAAAATGGCTCGACGTCCAGAGCATATGGCACCTCCAGAATTCGTAAATATTTCAAAACAATTAGTAACTATAATTGTGTAATATTTGTATTTTTTTTAGTACTATAATGAAGATGAGGCGAAAAAATATTCAAATAAGTAAGTAAATAAAATATTTGTTTTATAAAACTATTTTAAATAGTAAAAATATGTTTTCAAAAGCACCCGTATTATAGATATTCAAATTCAAATGTCAGAACGTGCAGTCGAATTGCTTTGTTTATCGGAAGATGAACCCTGCATGATATTGGATATTGGATGTGGGTCTGGTCTTTCGGGAAGTGTACTAGAAGATGCAGAACATATTTGGATTGGTATGGATATTGCCAAAGCTATGTTAGATGTTGCAGTTGATCGTGAAGTGGAAGGTGATTTACTATTAAGCGATATGGGTCAAGGCGTTCCATTTAGAGCAGGCACGTTTGATGGGGCTATATCAGTTTCGGCATTACAGTGGCTGTGTAATGCCGATAAAACTTCACATCATCCACAAAAAAGGTTATATACATTTTTCTCCAGTTTGTTTTCTTCGTTGACTAGAAGTGCTCGAGCTGTGTTTCAGTTTTATCCCGAAAATAGCGATCAAATTGAAATGGTTACATCACAAGCTATGAAAGCTGGGTTTTATGGAGGACTTGTAGTTGATTACCCAAATTCAACGAAAGCCAAAAAATATTTTTTAGTTCTAATGACTGGCGGGGTAGCTCAGTTACCAGTAGCCTTGGGAGTTGATGAAGAAGAAAGTAATCGTGTATCGTACATCAAAAAACGTGAAATGATGGAGCGAACCCGTAGTAAACCAGTAAAAAAATCAAAAGATTGGATACTCCAAAAAAAAGAACGAAGGCGTAAACAAGGCAAAGAAACTCGACTTGATTCCAAATACACTGGTCGAAAACGGAAAGAACGATTTTAGTTAATCATTTTTATTATTACACTTATATTTTTTTGATGAAATAAATATTTATATTATTTACAAAATTTAGATGTCATTACCCTGAGAATCTGTTATTTACGATTGCTCTTTGGCTTGTCGTATTGTGTTTCACTGTAGACTACAATTGTAAAAAATGTTATGAATAACGAGAGTGCAAATATCAAATAAATCGTTTCTCTATTAAGTTTATCATTCGACAAATTTTCCATTTTTTCATTATATCGGATCTTGGCGGATTGTCTACGTTCAAACGCTGTACCATAATGATTACGAGACCATTCATCAAAATCATAGATAGGTGTTCGCCCTGAAGCAGGTGGCGCAGCTGATTTTCTCATATGCTGTTTATAGAATTTAGTTTGAGCATCATCTTCAGGCGGTTCATTAACGTGTTGTGCAAATTTAGAATCTGCCGTGTGTATTATACCTAAATTCATAAATATCAAATGTATAAATTAATTTTATTTTATAAGTATTCAAGCATACCTTTATCGTATAATCTACGTAGTTTAAAATTTCCAAGTACCTCATAAGCCTCGGTTATATCGCGAAATTTTTCAGCCGCATCGTAACTATCCTTATTCTTGTCTGGATGATATAACATCGATAATTTATAGTACGCCGATTTTATCTCATTCTGTGTTGCTTTCGAAGAAATTTCTAGTGAATCGTAAAAGTTTTTTTTATTTAAAATTTGATTTCGAAATGATATGTTGCGAATGTCAATTAATTGCTTAGTCAATTGAAGGACAGTTGTCTCGTTTGTTCTTAATCGCAATAAGCTAGATAGTTGGGACATTCCCAATTTAACAAGTTCTGCAGATTGCAGTTTATAATATTTACAAACAATTTCGTTTTAACACCACATATTTTCAACAAATTTGAATGAGATATTTATTCGTTTTTGTTTCACAAATACAAGCCTTTATTGTTGTATATTATGTCATTTTGAAGTTTTAAAAGTGACATTTGGCGAGTGAATGACGGGAACAATAAATTTTCATAGTACGTATTTCGAATTATAGGTGGCCGTACAGATAAAAGATTTTATACTGAAATTTATATTTATTCTCTTAATGAATCATAAACTAATTTATTACAAATTGTGCACCAAGTTAATAAGGACGATACATTCCTGGCATAGGCATATTCATAGCTCCTGTTGGGTATGGTACACCTCCTCCAGGAGTACCTCCAAATGATGGTGGATAAAACGAAGGATACCCCGTTGTATGCCCTAAATTCGGCTGTCTAACGAGTTCCTGCATCTTTTCTGATTTCAATTTGCGTAAATGCATGATTTTTCGAATTTGCATGAATTTATCCAAAAATTCATCCACTGGGATTTCATTGTCAAGTAAAAGTTTAACTATTTTCTCAGATTCTTCTTCACTTTCAGCTTCCGCGGTTTGGAGAAGTGCTAATGCAGTTTCTGGATTCAGATCACCCGATTTTGATTTCATTTCTGAGAGCTTTTCTTGAACTTGTAAACATAATATTTTACCTTGCTCAGTTAAGTCCATAATCTTCCCACGGTATTCTATCATCTCTGGTTCTTTACCTAAATTTTGGGTAGCGAGTTCTCTATTTTCAACTAACATTTTTTCCTTTTCTTCTTCCAAACTACCAACCTTAATTACAGAAATGTAAAATTGAATTATAAATTTAATTGATTTGATGGTAAAAATGTAGACTCACAGCCTCATTAACTCGTTTATCCAATTTTTCTTCATCATTTAGTAACTCTTTTAATTCATCTGAATCTAAATAATTTAAAGGCGCTGTAGCACTATTTAAGTATTGTTGATACATTTTAATATTTTATAATTTAATTTATTTTTAATAAAATCGCAATATTTGTCTATGCAAACAAAACAAAAAATAACATCACAATATCACATCAAGTAGCTGTCAAATCAAAATGAGTACGTTTCATGTATTAAATAAAATTCAAAATTTCAATTTCAAATAATTTCATTATCAATTTATTGATTACATTTTAGATCACAATTTTGTCGTTGCAATTCTTCAGCTATAAAATATTGTCGTTTATTTTCGAATACAGTCTTATACTGTTCGTGCAATTTTTCCACAGAATCTAAATCCCCGCCGTAGTCAGACGGAAGCGAAGATTTAGGTAAGTATTTGTCAGCAAATTCGTCATAATTCAAGCTTGAACTATGCAAATGCAAGAGATTAAGTATATCTGGATTCATAAATGGTTTAGCTATCGATAAAAGTTTATCGAAAAACCAAACGGCGTTAAAAATGTGAATGGCTTTAATATTAATTAACATCGCTTCCTGTACATATTCAAAAAATTTCTTCACTATTCTAATTCTTGTGCGTGTCAAATGTCCGAAACCAACATTTTTCATATCGAACAAACAAATAAGGCCATCGTGTGGACCATGGTCATTTAATGTACATTCGAGTAGCATAAAGTATGTTTTCACAGTTAGTGATATATTATAGCTCAGACATGATGAATTAGACAAGGCATGATATATGACCAAGTCTCCGTTTGGTGTGGATGGGAGATTAAAATAATATCTGAAAATAAAATTTCCCTGAAAATGTTTGTAGATTTATATTGTTAAATTTATTTATTTACTTATAATTCAATAAACAAATTTTTAAACAAATTTCATTTTTTATAAAAATAATCTTGTATGCTTACTGATTCTTAAGACAGTCTTGAATTGATTCATTCATCGGATCACGTTCAGCAAACAAATCTGGAGTTTCCCTCATAATTTCATAATATCGCTGAATAATTTTTTTCGCCACATCGATTTTACGCTCAGCGATATTCAAAAATAGCGCTAATTGTTTATCCGTTAGTGACGTTGGAACATTTTCAATTTGGGCATTTTTCAACTCAATTATATCATCCAACTGAAGTTTTTGTCTAGCAAGCGCATCATCCAAATTATAACTTAAATTGAAATCCATAATTTATTTAAAATTCTAAAAAAGATTTTCTGTTTAGACTATAATTTAGATTTTTTACTTTTTTTTAATTTTGATTTTCCACAAAAATTTTTATTTCAAGTCCAAACGAAAACAAACGAAAAGTACAAATGAAAAAACAAATGAGAACACCATTTTCTTAAAAATTTAGGTTCGATGACATATTGGGTAATCGATGTAAATTTTTTGTTACACATTTAACTTATTCAATCGTTGACTACGATATTTCTGATATTATAAAATTAAACGTAAAAACTTGTTTTCTCTATTTGATGCCGGTGGACAACATTCAGATTCAGTCAAATAAAAGTATACTGTACACGGAAAATTAGACTGTCAAATTTATTGCAGTGTTGTTAGTCGTGTATGCAACCATATTTTCACGGTTTTCTTTTCTAGTAAAAATCAATTTTTGAAAATTGTACTATTAAATTGATAATTAAATATACAATTTATTAAATAATAATTTATTACAAGTAATAATTGGTATGATATATAATATAAGTTAAGGTTGCTTTCTAAAAATTAGAAATTTTTATTCAACATTATCTATATTTAATTTCAATTGTTTTAATTGAGTTTCGATAAAAGAACTAGTCTACAGTGACGTAGGTTTACGTAACCTCCCAATATATTCCGCACTACAGGCATGAGGCATTGTCAACACTAAATAGTGTAGTATACATGTAAACATGTTAATGTTTTATTTACTATCGTTTGCTTTTTATAAGGAATGATAACTATCGCATTCTCAAGAATTACTATTAACATTTATATTGAATCGAAATATCTTATAAATACGCGAATTACGAGATAATGCAACAGTATAGATCTCTTTTACGAAAGTGGAAACCAAATAACGCTACTAAATGCTACAAAGAATCGCATTGAGTGGAGAACAAATCTATCTCACCCATAATTAATTAAGTGAACTGTCGGCAACAGAGATAACAAATTTTTAATCTTTGTATAATAATGCATATTGGGCGAGAAGCGATGAAGAATCATTTCAATTGTTTTCGCTGCTCATCTTCAGATGTTCGTGTTTACTGAGCACAGGGAAATAATTCTTTAGTCAAGCTTAAGTGAATAAATGTTAAGAAAATAATCTAATACCATATAAGCTCGATAACACCATCAGAAATTCGTTATTACATGTGGTGTAAATTCTTTCAACGAAGATGAAATACTTAGTTTACACCTTGACTCGACCGAATGGTAACATGGAAAAATCTTTGTTTGTTTGTTTTGTTTTATCTTTCCAATCTGTTTTAGGGTACAAAACACTCCCAACTCTTTTGCGGTTCGCTTATTTACGTCCTAACTTACGCCATTACAGCCAAATCCGGGACGTACGGCTGGCTATAGGTCCGATTTACGTATAGAACCATCTGCACAATGCATAGCTTCATACCAGCCTATAGTACTGACATGGAAAATGGGTTGGCCCATCAGTACTGCACTCCAACAGGGGGTCATAGATATGTTCATTCACACCACCGACAGTTATCAGATGGTGAAAAATCCCTTATCGAAATAAAAACAATATTGCTATACAAAATTTATTATAAATTTCGACAATTACAGTCAAAGTTCAAATTAATGAAAAACTATGTATAAAAGGAGCCAAATAGCTCATATTATTTGAAACTACTGCCAATAAATAAATAAATAAATAAATAAAAAAAAAAGTTCAAATTTTAAAAAAAATTTAGTACAATAAATAAAGTTAATAAAATGAATTAAAATTGTCTACCTTTACGACAAATCGACTGCTTCAGTCATTTCATTTACTGTAGAAATATTGATTGTCTGTTGGTAATTTTTAGTACATATTGTAATTGCACTATGAGTAATGAAATATCTCACGATGTACACCATTTATTCCTTTGTCTTGATTAATCGTGAGAGAGTATGGTATACACTTAATATTAAGAAATACCAAACTATCGAGAACTTTTGCAATTAGTTCTGGTGTCCGACAAGAAGATACGCTGTGGAATCCTTCGTAAAAGTGAATCATCTCGAGACATTCCAACAATCCAATCAAATTTTTGCATATGCAGACAATATTTGTGCGATTCGATTAAATGGCAACTGAGAGAAACAGATACTTCATCCACTAGAACCCTGTTAGTTTACGTTTATTTCAGTATCAACTATCTTCAAACCCAAATATCTGAGCTCGGGTGATCAAAGCGCAATTGATTTAAGTATTGCTAACCACACGTTTGAAGAAGTGATGAGATTCAAGTAACTTGGATAGACCCACGATAATAGTGTGGAAGAAGATATCAAGTTTGCCTCGTCGCTGGCAAACGAGATTTATATCCTCTACGTTCACTTGTGAAATCAAAATATTCTGCAATTGTGGATAAGCTGAAATTGGACAGAGTGTTGCTCAGACCGTTACCATGCATGGATGTGAGTGTTGAACCTTGACGGATGAGTATATACCGGCTCGGTCATCTTTAGGAGACGAAGAGAATGAGATCGGTAACGATCGCTCAACGGCGTAGAGAGCGATCTTGCATCTTCTAAATGTTTAAAACAATATGGAGAGCTCGTGATCGAAACCAATGCATTCAGATTATGTTGACACTAGAAAACCACTTGTGAATGCTATTCTCAAATTCATGGAATATAAACGAAAAAATCATTTTTATAAAATATATTTAAACATTCTTACTTAAAAAAAAGAAAGTTAAAAATAATAATATTTATTGATATAATATTAAACGAATTCCTGCTATCTACTTTTTCTACAATATTATACATTTGCTATAATAGTTTTATCATCACCTCCTGAAATATTTTCTTTATAATTACAAAATAAAATGTAAATATATTTAATATATATATATACATATTACTAATAGTCATATGCAAAATATTAAGTAGTCATTATTTAAAAATAAGTTAACGTTAGTTAACCTACTTAAATTTACAATTCTAATTTTTCCATTTTCTCTTCAATTTCTCTCTCGGTGATCAAACCATTTTTTTGCCGCTGAATTTCTTCCGCATAAAAATAACGTCGCTTATTTTCTAATGTTTTTCGGTATTTATCATGTAAGTCCGCACATGATGGAAGATTGCCACCAAAATCTGATGGCAAATTTGATTTGGGCACATATTTTTGTGAAAACTCATCGTAATTTATGTTTGGTGAGTGTGTCTGGATGAGCGATAGTAATTCATCCTTCATTAATGGTTTAATTAGAGATAACATTTTATCAAAAAATGATGCTGTGTTTAATACATGTATAGCTTTTAAATTTGCCGGCAGAGCATCCTGGACAAAATTTATGTATTTTCTTACGATTCCAAAACGAACACGAGTTAAATGGGCAAGACTAACATGCTGCATATCAAACAAAAATATGATCCCATTTTGTGGTCCAGTTTCAACAAGACATATTTCGATCATCATTAAAAATGTTTTAATCGCTGGTCCTATATTATAATTCGAAATTTTTGAATTTTGTAGTCGATGGTATATCAGCTGATAACCGTTTGGCGTTACCGGTAAATGAAAATATATTCTATAGATTATAATAAATTAGCTACTTTTGTATGTATATTAGAGTAAGATTGTGTTTTACTTACTGGTTATTAAGGCATTGCTGTATACTATCTGTCAACGGATCACGGTCATTAAATATTTCAGATCCATTTTGTTTAGCATCATAATATGTCTGCAAAACTTTCTTAGCACTTTCATAATCATCACATGCATTTAAAAACAAAGCGATTTTTTTGTCTGTAATTGTAACCGGCACATTTAATAATTTGTCATTACGTAATTTTTGTATATCTTCTTTTGAAATTTTCTGCCGCTCAAGTGCTTCTTCAAAATTATAGTCAAGTTCATAATCCATCATCTTTTTTGAAATAAACACCTTTGTATAACGTAATTGAATCTATTTATTTAAAATGAAACGAGTTTAAACCACGAGTTTAAACCAACCCAGATTGTTTGTAATTCTCAAGATTTTTTCGTTCTGTAATTAGGAAGAAAAATTGTGTTATTTTTAAAGTAGAATACATGATTATATGATTTAAATAAACATTTGAGAATGTTGAAATATTTTTATATTATTGAATTAAAGTGGACACAAAGAAAATTTTGAAATGAACATTATGTTTGACATGCATTATGTTCGACTTGTATGTAAGACTGTATAAATCGAAGATATTATGTATAAGAATACTACGAAGCTAAAAGTCAATTTTAAAAGAAAGGATTGTAATTAAACATTTCCTTGGATTTTGAAATTAATGCAAAGTAGTTATGAAGGGAAAGCAAATAGGTGTTTTATATTAAGTATTTTTTTTTTATGGCTTAAAGATTGTAAGAGGGCCTAATCGCATTTCAAGTGAGACCTTATGTAATAATACGTATTGGTGCACATTGTAGATGCATTTTACGTCATGTTCAATGTTGGTGAATGGCGGGAATCGACTAAACTACTACCGAAGATCTGCATTATAGTCATTATTAATCTTTATTCTGGACTATAGTTACATTTTAATATTATCTATTTGTAATCTATGATACCATCAGTTTGATAGCTAGATATGAACATGGAGATTTGATTTTTAACTAATTTAGTGATAGATTTTAATGAAAAATGACATTGTTTGTTGTACATTTTTTTGGAGGCTATTATTTTAGATGAGAATGGAATATTTTACACAGCCATATATATATATATATATATATATATATATATATATATATATATATATATATATATAATATATATATATATATATATATATATATATATATATATATATATATATATATATATATATATATATATATATATGTATATATAAATATAAATATGAATATATATATATATATATGTATATATATATATATATATATATATATATATATATATATATATATATATATATATATATATATATAAATTTATATATATATATATATATATATAGTATATATATATATATATATATATATATATATATATATATATATATATATATATATACATATATATATATATATATATATATATATATATATATATATATATAAAGATAATGTATGACAGTAACTTATATGCTGTGCAAAGGAAAGCTAAACCGCGATAGTACTCGCATTTCAAGCGTTCACCCTTCTTGAAAATAGGGCATAACGCGGCCACTTTCCATTCTTCAGGCATAACTTCATTTCGCCATACCAATCGAATAAGGTTGAAAAGACAGTTCCACAAAGTTAGCCCTCCGAATATCAAGAGCTCTGAATTAATGCAATCAACCCCTGGCGAACGATTTTTCTTTAATCTCTGCATGGCAATTGTGAATTCTTCATAGGATGGATCCTCAATGAACATCTCCGCGGTCTGTATTTGAGGGTATTCAAAAACAGCTTGTGATACATGTGGAACATTAAGTAAGTCAGAAAAATGTTCACGCCATGTATCGAGTACCGCATCGACGTTAACACAGAGGTTTCCATCCTGGTCCCGAATGGCAGTTGACCGAGATCTTAAGGTATGGTGCAATTCGGTGATTCCTTTAAAGAAACCACGCGAATTGTGCTCATTGCTGAGTTGTTGTACTCTTAAGACCTTAGACTTCCACCATTCTCGCTTCTTCAGTCTACAAATTCTTTTAGCTGTCCTCCTAGCAAGAACTGATAATTGGATCGTAAAATGCTATTGCTGACAAGATCTTGATATTTTCGTTGCGTTTCTTCATTTATCAGACCTTCACAGGAGAATCGCGTTTTATATTCTCCTGTTCTCCCTGACTTGTATGAAAATTTCCATCGTAGCTTTGCAGTGACCAAATAATGGTCACTGCCTACGAATTTTGTTGACGACCGATACGATCTCACGTCTTGGACAACCCGAGCCCGGTCGTTTGAAATTAACACATGGTCAATTTGGCTTCGGGATGTTTTACGTGGATGTGTCCATGTTTCTAAATGGATGTTTTTGTGGAGAAAGAATGTACTTGCCACTTTGAGATCATGTGCGATCGCTAAGTACATCATTCTTTCCCCATTTTCGGTCGCAGTTTCGTGTCGGGAGTACGGACCTATGTTATTACATAAGTTGATCTGATTTCTGCCAGCTCTAGCATTAAAATCACCAATTACCAATCTGACATCGTGCTCAGGTATAGAGCCCATCAGATTATCCAAATTATTGTAAAATGAGTCTTTATCTTGGGGTTGGCTTACATCAGTGGGCGCATGTACACAAACAATTGACAGGTTGGCTAATCTCATGTGCAAGCGAAGCTTACACATTCGATTATCGACTGCCTGGAAGTCCAACACAGCCTTTTTTACCTGTGGCCCAATGAGAAAGCCAACTCCAAAATTTCCGAGGTCATCTCCACTGTGTAGCAACGTATAGCCTTGGGACACATGGACCATGGACTCCACTTTTAGGCCATCGAGTTTCTTGGAGCGCTACGAGTTCCAGCCGATACTCCTTCATACATGTGATAAGGCCGTCCAACGCGCCAGGTTTTCTGAGTGACTGCACGTTCCACGTGCCGAACCTCAATCTCGTTTCCGAGTACTTAAGCGGAGGGTCATTGTTATTTAGGCGGTATCCGATTTTTTTTACTTGTTGACATTTTTTACTGTAATTGTTTTTTACGGATGCGGGTCGTCAGCCCAGCGATCCAACCAAGTTTAGTCGCCTCGTACGACAAGCTCTGGATACTGTGGTGGTATTTTATGGGTCTCCTGTTTCGTTTGTAAAATTTACGAAACATGGATGCCCCCACACACAGGGAATATATATATATATATATATATATATATATATATATATATATATATATATATATATATATATATATATATATATATAAATATATGTATATATCTATATATATATATATATATATATATATATATATATATATATATATATATACATATATATATATATATATATATATATATATATATATATATATATATATATATATATATATATTATATATATATATTTATATATATATTTCTATATATATATATATATATATATATATATATATATATATATATATATATATATATATATATGTATATATATATATATATATATATATATATATATATATATATATATATATATTTATATATATATTTATATATATATATATATATATATATATATATATATATATATATATATATATATAACATATATATATATATATATATATATATATATATATATATATATATATATATATATATATATATATATATATATATATATATATGCATATTCGTAGATATATAGGAAATGTTATTATGCCACTGCACTAACCAAATATAAAAAGAAATAGTAAATTAACTTACGTTTTGTTGGTTGAAAGTGTTTTCTTTACCTGTTTGTTTTGTAATTATTGTGTATGAGAAAGTTTTGATGTGAATATATGAGACATCTATACTAAATCTTGCTTGTGATAATAAATAACAGATTTACGACAGTGCAACATTTTTATTATGATTAAACTAATAGTTTATACTGGTAATATGTTGTTGGTATGTATATTCAATTTCGATAAAATAACATTTTAAAATAAAACTATCGGCTTCGTGTTATTATAATTTATATAAATATACATTTTTCTAAAGATAAATTATTTTAACAAGATCAAGACCAAGGTAGCTGGATGAATATTTTGAACTTTTGTCTTTATAAAATGATTCGTTAACGTTGAAACTTTATTATGATCCATTCATTTTATTTTCCGATTTGTACTATATGGTATAATAACAAAATTTGAAATTTACTGGATAAATAGTGTATATAGGTTACAGGGGAAATCCAATAACTTAATTTTTTCAATTCATTGTATTGTAAGATTTAAAAATCAAATCTGCAAACTTACTCATCAATATAAACAAAAGCAGATTAGAAATTATCCTTCAAAAATTATAAATCAAATTTTTGACAAAAGATTGTCAGACCTGTAAGTATTATAAACTCGAGTTTAATTTAAATATGTTTCTTACAATTCATGTTTTTTGGTAGTACATACATTATTCTAATTGTATTTGTTATGTTTGGAGTGATTTTATATTGTGTTGATTTTATTAGACAGGTATTTTTCAATTTTTTATTTCTCTATGTATTTTAATATTGGTATTACGTATTTCCCTAATATAACCTTTAAATAATTATAAAGATTTGTATAAATTATAGAATATTTTATACAAAATTTCCGTATATTATGCAAATTTAATATGCCTTAAGTAATAAATTTGATTATGTTATATGAATTGTAAATTAGCATCACGCGGTCTCTAATCGAACAAATCAATTTTTTCAAATGCTTCAATATAATGAACATCTTATATTTTGTATGGATAATGGAGGTAAGTATAGTCTTTTTGAAATGTACATTGTTGACTATGAAATACCAACTACTTGAAATTGTGTATAAACCAATAAATTTGGTTCATTACTTATATATGGTAATTTAATTAATCGTATACTATTTTTCACTATATTTGTGTATTTTATATAACAATTTTTAATTATAAATCACAGTATGAATTTGTCGCGTGTTCTATTTACTTAACGATTTCTGAAAATAATCATTATTATTATTTATTTATACATTAAATAAGTATTTTAAAGGTATGACTGAGGTCATCTTAGGAACTTAGGAACTACGTGGTTGTAATAGTAGCCGTATATTTATCGTCTTATTTTTTTCGTCATTATAAATATATATTGCGAAACTTAAATAGTAAGTTTAAGTCCATTAAAGAAGTTAAATTACTACAGTTGGAATACTATAATGTGTTTATGTACGTTTAAATAAACCCAAATGACAAAACAAATAAACCTCTGAAAAAGCTAACGCGTGTTATTTTTTCCCGTGTAATGAATTTCGAATTTTGGATTAGACTTCTTCTGGTTACTATACTAACAAACCCTATACTAACAAAAAGTATCCAAATTTATTATTGCATATTATATAATTTATTAGGGATTATCTTAAAATAGAATGCTAACGAATTTTAAAGATATGTCAAAGTTTTTTACCCAAATAATTTATATAACTGTCAGGTTTTTCATCATAAATTTATTAACGTTTACAAGAAGTATAAATATAGTTATTCATTCAAATAGTTCAATTGATCGATTTGAGATTTCAAGTATCGAGTTAAATAAATTTCGACCGAAATTGGCTGTTTATTTAAGTATTATTTACATTTTAATAATATTTTAAATAGTAAAGGATTTATAAGAAATCGAATTAGAATTGAAACATTTATATTCCAGACGGCAATTCTAATTTATTAGTATTGTAAAATGCTTGAACACATGGAATATTAGTATAGTTCAAAAATCAAACCCTACTATGGGATCAAAAATGTGGACTATATAACTATAATTTTTTAATAATTTTAGTCTCAAGCAATAATTACTGAAAGTTATAAAATGTGGAATTGTATTTACAAAAATTTATCTAAAATAAGAAATTTATATAAAATAATTTCGATTTGAGTTTGATAGAAAGTTATCGTAAAGCTTCCCATATATTTCATGTAAATTACATCAAAATAAATGAATTTTAATCGACAGATTATTGTTTGGAAACATTTATTGATGAATATATTTACAATGTATTTTTATCATCGAACTATAATCATAAATTTTCTATATTAATTGACACTTTAAAACTGCAAGTTAAATGACTACAAGCTACACGTTACTAGGACCAGAAGCTACTGAATTCGAAGGGATTATTATCATCTGATTACAATCGTGGATGAACACTCATGTGTGGGGAACTCATGGGTCTAGCCATCTTTATGCCTATACATACTTTATGATAATTATATGAAATACATATATAAATTATTTACTTAAATCAAACTGTAAGCAATAAGTCAAAAAAAAAACAATTTGACTTCGCAAAAAAGTGGCTTAAAAATCAAATAATAATGATTAAATAAAATGCGTTTACTTTACATATCTCAAATGAGAATATTTCACTGCGTGTATTTGTTGTTTACTAACCTATAAATGCAGAAACTATTACACAAAATAGTTGTTTCAATTTTTCACATTTCTTTACCTATTCACAATAAATAGTATTGGTTTGACACAATTATCTAATAAAAACTAATTTATATTTTGAAAAACTAATTTGAAATCTAAATTTACTATCGAATAAATTATATTTAATTCACAAACCAATAAAATTATAAAAATAATCAAATCGCGTTACTGATCTATTCCATATTAAATTTCGACATGATCTAAAGGTAAATCAATTTAAAGAAAAAATTATATACAAATTTAAAAGAAAACAAAAAACTATCGTGTGAGCGAAATTTTCTCTAATATTACAAAACAATCAAGCCAAGGAGCATGGAAGACTAAAACTATGTCGTCATAATGATGTGTGACACTATATTATGGCGTATAACGCCTCGTCAGCAAAAAATTAAATATAAACAAAAAAAAATGTTCATTTGTGTTTGGTGGTAAATACGTATAGACGTCTATACGTATTTACCACCAAACACAAATGAAATTGTTTGAGGGGGCCTCGATATAGTTTTCTTTGTGTTATACTCGTATATCTTTCGTTGGAAAAAGTGAGTAATTGTTTTAAAACCAAAATTTCTAAAAAACTACGTTGTTAACAATGATGATTTTTAATAATTGTCTAAAAATAATTAATAACTCAGGTGTTATAATAAAGTTAAACTTTTATTTATTGTGTACTCGTATATCACTAAATTGAGTTTGATTTAACTAATGTCGTGAAACCAAAAATGTTACAGCGGCGCCCAGACGATTGCAAAAACTCAATGTTATTTTAGTTGTCTTATTATTATCTTATTTTTATAATGTTTCAATTATTTTACTTTTATCTCTGTTTATCTATTTGGTTCAAAGCTTGACATCAATTCTTCAACAATACAGTGTTGTAACGGTTTTGAATGATTCAATTAATTAATTTTCCTTCTAAAATATATGGAAAAAAATTACATAGCATGTCTAGGCTATTAAATATACAATCAAATATATCAAATGTATATAAATGGATGTATCATATCAACGTGAGCGGAATTCGTTATAAATTATACGATATGCTCAAGATACCTGCATTTTATTAAAGTACGATAAAGTATATGTATGGTAACTAACCTATTACGATTAAGATGTCTCTTATATTAATTGCTAAGATATACCTGAATGTATACTATTTCAATACATTTAATTTCTTAAGTAGCTTATATTGGAAGTGTTACCAAAAGCTCATAATGTGTATTTCTAAAGCAATAAATAAAAGTAAAATATAATGTTTGACCTCAACACTGTAAACCATGATATCAGCTGCTTATATCATGAGATCAGCTGTTTATAACATATTCAGAAAAATTAATATTAAGACAGTTTGTCTGAAAATTGTTATTATTTATAAGTTGTTTCTGAGAGATATAAATATAATAACTCAGGTGTTTTAATAAAGTTAAAAATTTATTTATTGTGTACTCGTATATTACTAAAATTGAGTTTGATTTAACTAATGTCGTGAAACCATAAATGTTACAGCGGCGCCCAGACGATTGCAAAAACTCAATGTTATTTTAGTTGTCTTATTATTATCTTATTTTTATAATGTTTCTATTATTTGACTTTTATATCTGTTTATCTATTTGGTTCAAAGCTTGACATCAATTCTTCGACCGCTTCTACCTATTCAACCAAAATTCAAGTTGTAGGCAGCTTGAAGATGCCAGATCGCTCTCTACGCCGTGGAGCCATCGTCGCCGACAGCGACCTCTTCGCCTACCGAAAGGCGGTTCTCCCATAAAGGTTCGCTGTATCATTCGGTTCGGATCAGTACGCAGAACGTGTCCGAGCCACCGTACTCGCTGTCCTTTGATTTCATGCACGATATCAGGAATTTGCATTAAATTCCTGATCTCGTGATTGAAAAGAACTCGGTAAGTTCCATCGACGTCGCGTTTTGGACCATATATCACACGCATGATTCTTCTCTCGAATGTTAGAAGCCATCTTTCGTACTCATCCGTCAAGGTCCAACTCTCACATCCATACATGACAACGGGTCTGATCAACACTCTCTACAGTTTCAGCTTATCCGTATTTGCAAGATATTTTGATTTCAGCAGTAGACATAGAGGATACAAAGCCCGATTGCCAGCGGAAAGGCGGACCTTGATATCCTCTCCCACACTATTATCGTGAGTGATGAGAGATCCAAGATACTTGAATCTCATCACTCCTTCAAACGTGTGGCCACCACCACTGAAATCAATTGCGTCCTGGTCTCTAAAACCCGAGATTAGATATTTGGTTTTTAACTCGTTGATTTTGAGACCAACGGAAGCTGAACACTGTTCCAGTGGATCAAGTATCTTTTTCACTCCGTTGCCATTTAATCCAATCACACAGATATCATCTGCATAAGCAAGAAGTTGATTGGATTGTCGGAATAAGATGTTGTCCTGAGGTGTTTCACTTTTACGAAGGATGTATTCCAACATGAGATTTTATAAAAAGTATCGGGGACAGCGCATCTCCTTGTCGAACACCAGAATTGATTGCAAAAGTTCTCGATAGCCTGTTCTCAACTTTAACACAGCATTGTGACTGCGTTACTGTCATTTTACACAGATGTACTTATTTTTTTGGTATTCCTAAATATTCAAGCGCATACCATAATCTCTCTCGATTGATCGAGTCATAGGCTTGATTGAAATCTAGAAATACCTATGGTGTACATCGCGAGATGTTTCGTAGTACTTGGAAAGAATCATCCGTAGCGAAAAAACTTGATCAGTGACTGACCGATTTGGACGGAATCCTCCTTGGTGGTCACCGACAATTTCCTCCGCTAGAGGAGTAATTCTTCCCAAGATAATGTATGATGGTAACTTATATGCTGTGCAAAGGAGAGCTATACCGCGATAATTCTCACATTTCAAGCGATCCCCCTTCTTGAAAATTGGGCATAACGCGGCCACTTTCCATTTGTCAGGCATAACTTCATTTCGCCATACCAATCGAACAAGGTCGAAAAGACAGTTCCACAAAGTTAGCCCTCCGAATATCAAGAGCTCTGAATTAATGCAATCAACTCCTGGTGAACGATTTTTCTTTAATCTCTGCATGGCAATTGTGAATTCTTCATAGGATGGATCCTCAATGAACATCTCTGCGGTCTGTATTTGAGGGTATTCAAACACAGCTTGTGATACATGTGGAACATTAAGTAGATCAGAGAAATGTTCACGCCATGTATCGAGTACCGCATCGACGTTAACACAAAGGTTTCCATCCTGGTCCCGAATGGCAGATGACCGAGATCTTAAGGTATGGTGAAATTCGGTGATTCCTTTAAAGAAACCACGCGAATTGGGCTCATTGCTGAGTTGTTGTACTCTTAAGACCTTAGACTTCCACCATTCTCGCTTCTTCAGTCTACAAATTCTTTTAGCTGTCCTCCTAGCAAGAACTGCATTGTTTTTCCTTGCGATTGTAAACCGAGTCTGCGCTTCATTATAGGCTATATTTCGTTGCTCAACAGCAAGACGACACTCCTCATCAAACCAATCATTTTTGGACTTAGTTTTCACTATACCGAGAGTGTGCTGGGCAGCATCGACAACCTAGGTTTTCAATACTTCCCAGACACTGTTCACATTATCAGATTGGTAATTGGATTGCATAATGCTATTGCTGACAAGATCTTGATATTTTCGTTGCGTTTCTTCATTTATCAGACCTTCACAGGAGAATCGCGTTTTATATTCTCCTGTTCTCCCTGACTTGTACGAAAATTTCCATCGTAGCTTTGCAGTAACCATAAAATGGTCACTGCCTACGAATTTTATTGACGACCGATACGATCTCACGTCTTGGACAACCCGAGCCCGCCCTTTTGAAATCAACACATGGTCAATTTGGCTTCGGGATGTTTTACGTGGATGTGTCCATGTTTCTAAGTGGATGTTTTTACCTGTTCAACAATACAGTTTTGTAACGGTTTTAAATGATTCATTTAAAAAAAATTTCTTCTACAATATATGGAAAAAAATTACAGCATGTCAAGGCTATTAAATATACAATCAAATATATCAAATGCGTATATAAATGGATGTATCATATCAACGTGAGCGGAATTTGTTATAAATAATACAATATGCTCAAGATACCGGCATTTTTTTAATGTACGATAAAGTATATGTATGGTAACTAACCTATTACGGTTCAGATGCCTCTTATATTAATTGCTAAGATATACCTGAATGTATACTATTTCAATACATTTATTTTCTCAAGTAGCTTATATTGGAAGTGTTACAAAAGCTGATAATGTGTTTTTCTGAAGCAATCAATAAAAGTAAAATATAATGTTTGACCTCAACACTGATATCAGCTGCTTATATCATGAGATCAGCTGCTTAAAACATATTCAGTAAAATTAATATTAAGACAGTTTGTCTGAAAATTGTTATTATTTATAACTTGTTTCTGAGAGATTCAAATATGATTGGTTATAACATCGATAGTACTAATTTAAAGATACGATGTTTATTTTTAAATCAACGTTTCATAAATGAAGAACTGTATGGACTGTGATAAAGTAAATTTTAGCGAGTATCAAAGTAGAAAATATTTAAGTAAGTGAAATCATTTTGAATAGCATTAAAAATGAAAATTAATAGCTTAAATGGTTTTAATTTTAGATATTTATTATTTAACTTTATTATTATTTATACTTTTTTTTTCTATGGCTTAGAGGCCGTAAACGGCCCTTACCGCGTCTGAACTGAGACCTTACGAACCATTTTTAACGATTGTTGCACATTGTAGGTGGTCAACCCAACGAATGTTTTTACACACAATCGCGTTTTTATGTCATCCGGTTGCATGTTAATTTTTGGTCAACGGCGGGAATCGAACTCGAGACCGCGGCGTGATGAGAAACTCTCTTTAACCATTAAGCTACATCTAGCGGCTTATTGTTTATTATTTTATTTATTATTTATACTATCAGATTTAAAACTTTATTTATATATTTATTATCAAAGCCTGCTTTATGTAATTATACTCGAAAGTTGTTTAATTTCAATAAGTATGTTTCCAGAATATTTGTATTATACAAGAAGGTAAAATAGTAATTAAATAGTCACTCAAATTAAAAGTTGGTTAGCAATTGTTTAAAAGGTGAATATTTGAAAGATATTAATACATATTATATTTCTGAAAGTCAAACCACCTTGTGGTTTATTTTTTACTATAGAATTTTATAAAGATTACAATCTTTATGAAGTACATTCATTAGTTTTCTGTACAGTTTAAGCGCATCGATATAAGTAAATAATTTTGACCATAACTTGTTTATACTGATTGTCCAGTAGAAATATTTGTAACAGGAATATATATATATATATATATATATATATATATATATATATATATATATATATATATATATATATATATGTATATAAATATATATATATATATATATATATATATATATATATATATATATATATATATATATATATATATATATATATATATATATATATATATATATCTTTTTTTTATCTTGAATCATAGTGATGGTGGATGATCGCATTAAATTTTTTTTTTGATTTTCCTTAGTTTTCTTTTTTATTGTATAAATCCATATGAATGTGAAATTAAATTTAATGGTTTGTCATGTTATGCCATTTTTTCCATGTATGCGTTGGATTTTTCTGTATATATCGTTTTCTTTATTCCTCGTTCCTTTTATATTTGTTATAAAAGGAGTTTATATTTGTATACATATATCACTCGAATGATGAAAATTTATTTTCATTTTTATTTCCATTTTATTGGAATATGTCCATTAAAATTAAATATTTATATTGGGCATGTTTATTGTTTTTTGGTGCTACTCTCTTGCCGTTTCTCTTGTTTTTCTTTGATTACTGCGATATTGTAGCTATTGTTGTCCTGATACTTCAATTGGTGACCACGGCATGTGTGTATACAAATATATATTTGTATGTATTATTTTATGACGTCTGAATATGTGTAAGTATACATAATATATTCCAGAAGTTGAGTTGTAAATACTAAGTATATATACTATACGCTAATTTGGTTTTATGTTTTCTAATAAAGAATGAATATAATAATTTAATAGAATTTATGAATGTCTGAAGCGAGTATACAATGTGATTATACCAAAGACTAGATAGTTTAGGCTAAATTGATCGATGTCAATTTTGATTACAACAATTTATCGTTGTTTGTTTTCAAATTTTTAATTTTTTCTTACTTTCCTCTTACATGGTACCTTTCTCTTAAATATAGCATATTGCTCATTGTTCTTGAAGTATTGATTTTACCATGATTCTATTAGTTTTTGAATAAAAAGGGTTTACATTAATTAAAACTGCATATTCTTATCTCAATTTTAAATAAAAATACTCTCAATATATAATGAATTAAAATATTAGACCGCAATATGATTGTTAAGATGATCGTCTGCAACTTTCTGTACATATATTTAATTCATATGATTATTAAGAGGAATTACATCCTGTATTTGTATTTAATTTTCATTTCATTTAACTGCCGATATACAGTAAAATTTTGAGTGTGTATAGTGAAAAAGACATAAGATTTCTTCTGTAAGTATTGCAAAGCTTATACTCAGCATAAATTTAAGTCAATAAAGTTAAAATTTGAATACTAGATGATAATTTATAGATGTTTGGTAAATCATAAAATAAAATTTATGTGTGTGTACACTTTATTTGTTATTTATTATTTGTTAATAATAATTTTTTCCTGGTTCAATTAATATTAATTCTAGATATTATTCAGGAAAATGTCTATTTAATTCGAATAATTAAAGTCAATGTTAAATAAATTCAGCAATTATTTATAATTACTTGGTTTATATTATTTTATTATTGTTCTGAGAAGATAATTGTTCATTACGTACTTTACGGCCACAAATTGAATAACTATTTTATTTTTACTATCTCTTTTATCGTATATGAATTAAATAAAAGGATTCAACCCCAATTAGGCTAAAACCATAGTTGAATTAGTTGTGTTTAATTAAACACTTTGTTATTAAATGTATGTGATATTGACATTGAAACTGTAGAACTAAATTAAGCGAAAGGGAATTAATATAGGAATTAAAACATATTTTATCAATGTGGATTCCTAGATTTGATGAACTTATTAAGTTTTTAAGTTGTCAATTTTTTTTTAATTTATAAAAAAAATTAAAGTGTATATAATCTATTATTTTTGATTTTTCTGATAGTATATACAACATAGTACTATTCATTTGTTCGCGCAATAGTTTTGTGTTTTCAAGGTAATTTTTGTTTACTTTTGTAAACTTAAGCAAATACTATTTACTGTCCATATAGTTTATAAAAAGTTTGTTTTAAAATGTGTGGATGTATAAAACAAAAGAGCAGATAGATAAATGTTTCAATGTATCGAAATATAGCTTATATATACATATTCTATACTCTATATACTGGGTAAAATTTTAGTTCTTATTCTTAAAGCTTATATATACTTAAACTGCGAGTTTCTTCAGTAACGAATAATGCAGAAAGAAAATGAGTAAAAATGAATTTGGCTGGTACATGATAAATTATGTAAAGAAGATACGAGTTGTTTAAATTTGCGTTATCTATTTATAATTTAAATGAAAAAATAAAAAGTTGTAATACGACCTTCAAATTACTTTATGAAACCAACATCTCTAAACGTCA
>OZ010737.1:198136405-198163351 GCA_963932295.1 Tipula lateralis
AAGGGAAGATTGAAAACAATTTCAGAAAATGTTTCCCTCTCGAATCAACCAGTATGTAGCTGAATCTCGGATACAGATAAGAACTGATTAAACGCTATCAATTAGAAAACATAATTGAATAGTGTATAACTATACTACTTTTATATCACATTAGGCAAGAGAAAACATATATGTAACTCTAACCAGCCAGATTTGAAAACTTTTAATGGTTTGTAAATAACTTTTCTATCATTTTATATTTCAAAACATTTAACAAGCAAATCGCTTATTGCTATTTTGCTATTAATCTTATCTTATTTCTAAAACTCTACTTATAAGACTATATGCTTATGTAGAGGACAAGAATCTTATGCACAAGATTTACATGTTATAAATTCGTATACATATTTGTATTAATAGAGACCATCGTACTCTTCCAGGCGTTCGGGTATTTACCTTGCTTGTAAGAAAGGAGAAAATTTTTGGTTAATATTGGAGCCAAGTCACTGGCAAACTCCTTCAATATTCGAACCGGAGTTCCGTCAGGTCCGGTGGCCTTATTTATGTCCATTGCCTTCAGGTTCTTGAAGACAATTTCCTCCAAGATGTTGACAGGATCCAATTTGGAACCACAATACGGAATTGACGGCGGCGTAACTCCATCTGGGACAACGAAGGTCGAGTTCGAAGTGAAGACGTTTGCCAGTAAGTCGGCCTGCAAATATGGATCTTCCACCAAAGCACCATCTGCACATTTCAATGCTGAAATAGAAGTTTTAGAAATATTGGCAACCGATGCGACCATTTAGTAAAAGTTGCGATCGGAGATTTTTAACTCGGAAGCCTTAGTGGCTTTCTTGTTGTCAGCTCGTTTCACTTCCTTAGCACAGATGTTTTTACAGTTGTTACGTGTGACCTTATATTCTTCAAACGAAATTTCGTTGCGTTTATATTTCTTGTGAGCAGATTTAATTTGTCTGGCTGCTTTGGCGGCTGGTTTTGAAAATATTTTAAAATTTGGATTGGGATTGGAAAATGATGATGGAATATATTTATTCATTCCATGTAGAACGGTTTCGGTGAAACTGGAAACGGTGTCGTCTATTTGATTGTAATAAAAACAATGGCTCCCCCACGGGAAATGTTGAAAAAATGACCGTAACCCATCATTGTCAGCCTCGTTAAAATGCCAGAGACGCCTTGGCTGCTGTCTAAATTCTGGTTGTGTTGCGACAGATATTTTTACTGTTATCAGGTTGTGGTCAGAATTTCCAATTCCAGCCTCGACACGCGCTTCCATGGAATGCGGAATTGTTGTAATACAAAGATCCAGAATATGACGACTTGGAGAATTTTGACATTCAAATGTGGAATCACTAACAATCTGCGTAAGGTCATGCGAAAAAGCAAGCCACTTCGTCTAACGCCCAGAACAGTTCGTATTGAATATATAATCTACCATACTTGTTGTGTAACACTAAACAGCATTTGGATATTTTGTATCAATTAAACTAAGCGATATTTCTTTCCTATAGATATATTCATTCACACATACATATACATGAATCATATGTGACAAAAAATATTGATTTCACTTTCAAAACAACAGCAAACAAACCGAAACAGACAGATCAAAATCAAAGATTATGGCTTTCGAGAGTGAAAGCTTAGTAATAAAGAAATTTAAAATTTATAACTTTGCAAGTAAGCACATATGTTTAATAGGTTTAGTAAAATTGCTATGAGTAAGAGAAAAACGATGTTGTTTACCTTGGAGAGCATTAATAAGTATTAGAAAGTGTTATTAAAGTGTTTAATATTATCTTAACATTGATTTTTATTAAAAAATAGTAACTTAAAATACAAATAAAAATTATTTGTTTGTTAATATGTTATATTTATTTAATTGTTTTATAGTACATATAAATGGCTTAAGATATAAAATAGAGCGTTATTTTGTTTTAATTTTATGTTGTCGCCGGTTGTAGCTTAAGAGAGTTTCTCATCACGCCGCGGTCTTGAGTTCGATTCCCACCGTTGACCAAAAATTAACATGCAACCGGATGTCATAAAAACGCGTTTATGTGTAAAAACATTCGTTGGGCTGACCACCTTCAATGAGCACCAATCGTTAAAATTGGTTCGTAAGATCTCATTTGAGACGCGGTAAGGGCCGTTTACGGCCTCTAAGCCAAAGATTATTATTATTTTTTTTAATATTGCTTATTTTTATTAGATCTACAAAAAATTTATAATTATTTTTAGTATATAATCACATAACGTTTTGAATTGTAGATTCAAATTAATTTGAGCTCCGTTAATCAATAACATCTATAACTTAGCTCAGTTATTTATTACTATACGGCTACTTTTTTTTAAACTAATTGATGAGTAAATTAAATCGCTCAATCTTAAATATATATTGGTCTCACTATTAAAATTATAACATAAGATTTATATATTTTCCTATATAGTTTAAATGAAATATTGGATTTTCCATCAATTGCAGAATATTTAAAAATTCTCTAGAAATCAAGAAGTGCATATGATTATTAGCGAATTAACTAATTACTATATCTGAATAACTAATGTATGAAAATTCATAAAATTGTTTGTTTATTACAGGTTTGGTAGACAATACTATGACAAAATTACCGCACCCGTTTCTATTTCACCCAGAACCGCTTAAAGTGCCGAAAGAATATGTAACAGATGTTGAAGAAGTTTATAAATGGTAATTAAAAAATATTCACGTGAAATTATGATTATTTCTATAATTGTTTAAATTCAATGTACTTTTAATTTGTGTATAGGATCAATGAGCAAACAAATTTTCCTCCTTATTCAAAAAATCACGCTTATTTATTTTATCATGCATGCGTAAATAACATTGAACACACAAAGCGAGCATTACAGCGATACACTGAAATAAGAAGTAAATCTCCAGATTTATTTGCTGATCGGGATCCATTGTTGCCTGAACTACAACAGGTGTTTGATATTGCGTAAGATCCAGTACACGTTTAAAAAATTTTCAAAACAATAATTATATATTTGTAGACAAATGGTCGCTATGCCTAAACGAACCCCAGAACAGTATAACATTCTAATTTATCGACTGTATGACACGGACCCATCAAAAGTAAATTTTACGCATGCTGTTAAGCTATTCTGCATGTTTAACGACATTCGAATTCTAGAAGATGAAATTACGGAAGGATATATCGTTGTGTTTGATATGAAAGGATTACGTTTCGGACATCTAGCTAGGTTATCAATAGGCGTTATACGAACATATATGGCGTATATACAAGAGGCGCATCCGGCGCGATTAAAAAAAATTTATATTATTAATACATCGTTTTTTATCAATCAAATTATGGCCATAGTTAAACCCCTCATAAGAGGAGAACTGATGAACTTATTGCAGTTTTCATCAGGACCTGCTTCTTCTGTACTGTCACTGGATTTACTACCAGAGGTAAGATTTATTATCAAATAGAGAAAACATAAACTGTGTATATGTTCATTTAGTTATTTCATTGGTTGTACGAATAATCTGAACTTATCATTGATATAGACAGTTGTTGTTTGGGATTATACTGCTTCGTTTCTATTTTCCCGAAGTAAGAGGTAATTTAATTACCTATATCAAAGCAATTTTCAAATGAAATGGTAAGAATTCATACTGTATAAAAAAAGCTATATAAAAAAGTGTAGAGAAATAATAGAAAATAAGGTTGAAACGAGAAAAAATAATGACAATAAACAGAAATGAAAAAATTAAATCGATAATGTTTCATCCGTAAAGTGATAAGTTGGCGATTTAGTTGATAAACCATTGTAACAGTAAAATATAGAAACAAAATATAATTATTATCATTGAAATAATGAAAAATTTTTTGAATTTCCATTTTAAGGAAACTAAAAACAAAAATTTTTCTTTACGATTAGACGGTTGGCGAAAAATCGTGAATATTTTTTACTTTATAAAAATATTGACAGAAAATGACTACGATGATGATGGAAATGGATAAAAAAAATCTAATTTACACTTATAGTCTAGGAATGAGGGGGAAATAATTAATGGATTAAATTATGAAAAAATTAGTTCATCAATGCGGTGAGAATATACTCTTTACAGATGTACATTAGAAGAGAATATACTCCTTACAGATGTACATTATACCGTCATTTTAGCACTCAAAAGTGAGGTTTTAGGATAGAATATAATTATTTTAAACACTAATGTCAGCAATAAATATGTGCTTTTGATAATACTCTTATTGTAGTTGGCTTTATATTTTAATGAACATGGGTTCTAGATTGGTGACTTTAAACCAAGTTCAGGTTATTATAGAAAAAGAAAATTGATTGTGAGAGATTAATTCCATACTATTGATGATAATAATAATAATAATGAATAATTTTATGTTTAGACAGATGAATAGTTCAGTTCTTAGAGGCAACACCTCTAAGAACTGAACTATTTGGTTGGTAAAATAAAATTGACTCTTAAAACAAAATTTAAAGCACTTTATTGAAATGCTCATTTACTACTCAATTATTTTGTAAAACATTTAAGTTAGTATGTTCATATTTGTTTTGAATCGTAAGTTAACCCATATTAACATAGAGATAAAGTAAAACGATTTTTCAGAAAAAAATTGAGTAAAAGGTATAACCAGTCAAGTCAACTCGGTCAACATGATCCATATTTCGTCTGACGCTTTTGCTTTACATTTATAGCTTAACTTACATTCAAACTAAGGTTAAGAATATTTTGATTTGTTGTATAGGAATACGCAAGTGAGTGAGAATTTTGGTAACATTATAATCGTAAACAATATAATCAAATTATTTAAAATAGCTAACTCTATTAGGTTTATAACATAATAATTGTTAAAACGTAAATTATTAATAAATAAGTAATAAAATTGTCTGTGTTTTGAACTATATAAGTTATAAAACTTGATCATATTAATACTACTCGTATAAATAGACTGTTTACCTGCATATTGATCCCTGCTTGATCAGTTTACCAACTGAAATGTATAGTATTTTCAAAATAATTTTATTATAATCTAACGTCGAGTTTCTCAAAATTTTAACCCCGAATTCACAGGGGAATTTATATTTATTTGCATACCTCTTAGTAATTTTATCTAACCTAAATCATTTCTGTCAAAAATCAAATCGACCAATGTTTGCTCTGTTACCGGAACAATTTAAAATTAATATTTTTAAATAGAAAATAATCATTTTAGTGAAATTTTGGTGCTTAAGATAATTTTATGCTATTTTCTGGAGTTCTAATATTACTTCAAAGAAGTATTCAGACTCTGATTACAAAATCATAACATGTGTTCTAAATACTAAGTTACATTTCTAAAACTTAACAAAGTACATATTTAAAAATGTCGCTGTATTTAAAAATTTAATATATAAACTATGTAGTTGCTTTTTAAAAAACAAACTATTCGAATATGCTTTATCGCTTAAGCATATTGTTTCAATTTTATTTATATCACTCATCGTTTTTCAATATCGTAAGCAGCATGTAACAATTTACATGCCACATCTTCAGAAAAACGGAAAACTCTATATGTTTTAAAGCTCACAGTTTAGTTTCTCCATTCATAAAAAGCACTGAAACGTAATGAAACTTTTTATTCGTTTTAATTGAAATTTAATGTTAATTATGTTCCATCTGTTGAGTGGGTTGGTGACTGCTTTTTTTTGTACATTTCTGTTTATACGAGATCTTTAGAAAATTACTTTTTGAATTATTAAAATTTTTATAATTTTTATGTTTATGATTTCATCATCTATCATACATAACTATATAGTAGTTATTATTTTCTTGTTTTAATAAAAGTCAAGAATAAATGGAACATTTAAACTGTAACGAATGAGACAGTATACGTCATGAATTTAAAATCTATTCTAATAATAATCATATGTATCATATGAGTTACAGTCTAATTACTATAACTAAGAATGCTTGTTAAAAACCATTAAATTTTCTGCCAACAAAACTTTTAATAAAAGGAAAAATTTCTTTCATTTTATCTCTATAATTTTGTTATTGTGGCCGACATTCTGTTAACTCTTCCGCAATCCTCTTTTAATATCCGAACCTTACGTCCAAACCAGATCGAGTACGGTTGTACGGTTGTACGTCGGTACGGTTGCAGGTCGACGCGAGACCTTCTGCTCCAAGTGACACAGTTTTTACCACTGGGTCGGTTAGTTTCGTGTGATTTTATGAAGTGTCTATAATACAAATAATATAAATGATCGATTTTTCTATTTTAAAAAAGCATCAAACGCATAGAAGTTTAATCAGACACCAAATACAGTTATATCTGACAAATTAACTAATGGATGTCCTATATTATATACAAAACATATGCAATCGATTTAAATCATTTTCATGTACACGTACACAATAAAGAAACATACAATACAAGTACATAGGATGATTAGTTAGCATATCACATTTCATCACTTAATAGCATCTTTAAAATTCCAATTAATTTTGTGTAACAATCTTAAATCGTCGTCAAAATAAACCCATTAACAAATCTTCGAAATACAAAGCGAAAAACGAGAAGCACAAAAAAATAAAAACCAAAATCAATCAATCATATCTTCCACCACTAAACCCTACAGCAATTATAAATATTATTGATGTTAAATTTAAGTTTAAGTAAAGGCGATGCGTAGACAGCCTTATATATATATATACATATATAATATATATATACATGGATATATATATATATATATATATATGTATATATATATATATATATATATATATATATATATATATATATATATATATATATATATATATAGTTTCACGAAATGTATAAAGGATACCAGTTGATAAGATCTGCTATACGATAAAGAAAATTATCAATATTGATTTTAAATCAACAAGATTTTCTTATAGCATATCTTTTCTTATCATCACACACGATAATGATGATGACGAGTGTCAAAAACATTCACATGTATATAATTTTCATAATATACTCTCATCATATAATGATCATTAACCTAAAAACGATGAGAAAAATTGAAAAAAATGTTGTTATTTCTGTTTACTTTATTTGTTAAGATGTTTGAGATTTGCAATTATCACGTCGTCTCATTTATTAAAGTGGTTGTGCGGTTGCAGGCAATTTGTTTATAATTAATTTTCATTTGTTTACAGGAATATGATGGTGAGCTAGATAAACTCGAGGTGTATTATAAAAAACAACGTATCGATATGGAAACAGTATATCGTGACTGGTTAATTGACTCGGGGAATTTAATGGAAATGCCAGTAGATAAAACCAAATCGAATAGTAACAAAAGCAAAACGAAAGGAACAACTGTGGCGCCGGAAAATATCAATAACCAAACGGATTGTATTGCGTAAAATTAAAATTACTAATTTATTTTATATTGTACTATTTATCTATTCTTTTCTACTACCAACTTAAAAATATTACTTACTATTAAATTGATTGATTGATGAATTAAATAAATGTTTAATAATGCTATTAAAAAATAAAATAAACTAAACACGAGGGTATATTGAAATTATATTTTTATTTTAAATATTTACATACATAAAACAGCTTATTGGTTCTTTATCGATAGTGAGCAAATTCGAAATAAAAAGTTTGAACTGTTAAATTTGTTGGCGCCTAAACATAATTATTGATTATAAATTTTGATTATGCAAATTAATCAAACTGTACATAAAGTCATTTCTATTGTTTACTTAGTTTTATTGTAATACTGATGTTTAATAAAATGGTATGATAAATTTTCTTCACAATCCACAAAATTATCAAAACTATTTATTCGAGTATAATAAATAAGGTTTACGGTGTGAAATGTTAATTAAATTATTGTATACGATTCAATTACAACGATAAACACACATTATCAGGTTTTTATACCAATTTTTAAAATATTTTATCTGTTACATAGAAGACAATTCAACTGTTACACTGTGTTACATTGAATGTCAACAGCTAGAACATTTAATATGCAATATAAATATATATATATATATATATATATATATATATATATATATATATATATATATATATATATATATATATATATATATATATATATATATATATATATATATACATAATATGGATTTTGTGCTGCTTGACCTCAAAATCCAGAAATGCTTATTATTCGAAGCTAAAAATTTTCCTCTTGTATACACATCACTTTGTTGTTTTTGTATTTATTCTCTTGTTACACAAATATTTTCACCCACTATTAATGAAAAGTAGAAAAGTTACAGTCGGAGAATCGATGGAAAATACAAAATAAATGTACATACCGAGAAAGTGAGAGAGAAACATGAAATTATAATTTCTATAATTAATTATATTTATTAACATTGAACATTAACCCTTTCAATGTGTGTTCCAACGTTTAAGTTATTGATTTTTAATGAGTAGAACATATAAGAGTAGTAGGTAATTAAGTAAAATTACCTTGTGTATGAATATATTCGGATGACGTGAATCTGTTTATTGAAATACAATTCAAACCTATAAGTTTAACCAGTTGTGTATAATATATCGACTAAACGGTGTATAATTTACATTTAAATTAGTAAATTATTGATTCAATTGTTTTTGGCGATAAACGTATTTAGCCATAAAATTCCAAATCAAAATTCTTTAGTAGGAGTTTTCTTTTATATATATATATATATATATATATATATATATATATATATATATATAAATATATATATATATATATATATATATATATATATATATATATATATATATATATATATATATATATATATATATGTATATATGTATATATAATATAAACACATATATATTATATATACATATATATATATATATTTATATATATATATATATATATATATATATATATATATATATATACATATATATATATATAAATATATATATATATATAAATATATATATATATATATATATATATATATATATATATATATATATATATATATATATATATATGTATATATATGTATATATAATATATATACATTCATATATATATATATATATATATATATATATATATATATATATATATATATATATATATATATATTTATATATATATATATATATATATATATATATATATATATATATATATATTAATATATATATATATATATATATATATATATATATATATATATATATATATATATATTTATATATTTATATATATATATATATATATATATATATATATATATATATATATATATATATATATATATATATATATATATATATATATATATATATATATATATATATATATATATATATATATATATATATATATATATATAGTAGGAATTAATAAAAGAGATATGTTTTAGTTGATGTTGAAATTTACAAGAATTAAAGCTCAGCTTCTAAATCATGATAGTATTATATTTTTGAGTTATCAAATAAAAAAGAAGAAATAAATAAATATTGTAAAATAAATATATAGTGAGAGTTTGATCGATTCAAAGCTTTCGGTATGCTCTTCAATCTAGAATCTTTGCTGTATAGCTCATAATTCTACTCATAGAGCTGGGAAATACACAACAAGAATAAATGGAGGAAACCGCAAATAGTTTGAGTTGTATGATGCCGCATATAGTTTAACTCGTATTCTTTGTTTAAAATTACGCATGACGTAATTGAATAGGATTATAAGAGTGGAGCACACGCGCATGTTTTATGTGTTCATATATAAACTTTTCATTTCCGTTTTTATTTTAAATATTTAAAATCAAACGAAATGAAACAACGTCGAAAAGGAAAGTCGTGAAATCTTTCAAAATATCTTGGAAAATATATTAAAAAAAACTTCTGAGGAACACAACAAGAATATCAAATTAAAATTAACAATTTATTACCTTTATTTGTAAGAAAAACTTATAATATTTATGCATAATAAAATGAAGAGCTATAAATGTTAAACGTTTACATATAATTCGTTTGAACAAAGCATTTTAAATTTTCACAATTAATTTCATAATAAATTTTCAAAAGTTTTAAAAGACCTAATTATTAAAAATTTTATATAGTTTTAAAGATAAGATTACTACAGAGAAATAAAAGAAAATATAACGTATATACATACATTTTTCAATGTACACGTATCGTACCCATCACAAGTAGAAACTTTAGAATTAGATCAATTCTATCAATGACAGCAAAGGAATAACATAAATTAAAATAAAATTTATGTGTAAGCTTTTGTCTCAATAGTACGTAAACACAATCTTTTATATATTTATTGATTTTATATAGTGCCGATTCTTGTGCCGATTCATACTGTTGACATAACTATTGTTATTTTTAACGTGAAAATAACATAGAAAATGATATTTTTATATTTAAAAATGTTGGCGTCAAAATTGAACGAATTTGGGATTATATATGTAAAATCAATTTGAAAAGAAACTTTTTCTTATGTAAGTGACCATCTTTGATCACCGCTTATTTTCCACAGCTAATCACGGACTTTTAGTTCCTTATCATGCTTAATATTTCATTTTATAAATGAATGATCGATTTATTATATATAAATATTTGATATGCAAATAATCGATTGCGTAAATATTTATTTCTAATCAATTCTTATATATATATATATATATATATATATATATATATATATATATATATATATATATATATACACATATATATATATATATATATATATATATATATATATATATATATATATATATATTATATATATATATATATATATATATATATATATATATATATATATATATATATAACACACGATCAAAATTTGTCATCATTATCGCAATAAAAATAATAGACATTTTGCAATATAAATAATACTTTGATAAATTATCTAATTAAATTTTATCCAATTTAATTATTTTTTTACTGATAGTTCTTGTGCTTATAGGAGCTGATAAAAACCATAACGTACCATATTTAAATTACTAATTGATAAAAGCACAACTCAACTCAATCTACCAACATAAAATCATTTTAAAAAATAGTTAGTTCTTATCGAAAATTTGTCAGAATTTTGTGAATTGGTTCTCGATTTTGTTGTATTGTCTAGGCCCAATTTTGTATCCCGTTGTGTCTTGATTTATTGATATTGGATAGTGTTCGGCATTAATACATCAAATTATGGGTTTAAAATGACATTGATTAAAATATTTTTATTAAAGTGTGATTGTGCTTTGTGTTTAAATGTTAAATTGAGATTAAATCGTTGGATTGATTGGATATTAAATTTTTTTTATGAATCAATGACAAGATCAAATATTATAATACTAAGAGCAATTGAACATGATCAGGTATGTTATTTATCAATTTATATACAATTTCGCTTTAAATTCCTATTTTTTGTTATTTTATCATCTCCTTCATGAAATCGTCATTAACTTCTAAATATTAAACATCGAATTTTAAGCAGGACACTACTTTATTAATACCAAAAAATTAAAACCAAAATCAAATTTACTGAACGTATATATGTAATAATGGTATATTTTAGGTACATTTTTTTCAAAAATTATATTTAATTTACCAAATCTAATTTTTTGTCATACGAGTATCTTCCTAATTTTTATTATTTCATTATTATCTTTTTTATTTTTATTATTTTGACAATTGGACCACAATCTAGAACCACATCTAACAGAACGAGTAATTTTATACATTTAATAGAACTTTGACAGGTACTTAACTTACTTATGTTAAGTAAAATTTGATTTAATTTTTGAAACACATATAAAAAAATGTTTAAGTTAAAATTCAGAATATATTCTATTCTATAATATAAAAACATATATAAAAATGTTGCAATATAGCGATGAAGAAAATAATTACTTTTTCTGTTTGCAACGGGTGTCGGTACGATAGATTGTATATTTAAATGATTTATTTAATTATTTATATTAGTTAAAATATTATATTTGAAATTATTAAGTTTAATGTTAAAATTCAAACTATGACAGAGTTAAATATTACAATATTAACTTAAGTATATATTTTTATCTGCAATTAGTTAAAAAGTACATCAATGCTAAGGAAAAGCGACAATCCACTTATAAACCTCTATATATTATTGTATATATCTCGAAATGTTACCAAACAAGTAAACACCGCCAACAGCCGAAACACAATCAAATGAATACTCAACTAACGATCAATATGTATATATGAATATATATATATATATATATATATATATATATATATATATATATATATATATATATATATATATATATATAAAATTTTCACATTTTCCTACCTTTTTGAACAAAAAGTGAGAAACTAGAAAAAAGTAACACAATTAAAAAAAAAACAAACAGAAAACTGAAAAAATACTCAAGGGAATTGTTTTTCACATTTTGTATATTTTTCAGTTTTTCTACCGTATTAATCGTACTTTCAATGTTATATACAAGTATTTATATAAAAGTCGTCGTAATGATCTATCTTCATGGTGCGACAATTTTTAGTTGTTTTTGTGTATCTTCTCGAAACAAATTTGCTACTTCTCCAAAAATTGATGAAAATATAAATCTAGGAAAATGTTACCATTTCCAAACAATTCTAAAGTTTTTGTATTGTTTATGTCTTATAATTATCACTATGCTTTCTGTATCTTGATAACAGCTTGCGTTAGTTTAAAGTGTGATAAACACAAATTATTTAAAAAGGACGAAAGCTAATAAAAATAATAACAACACAGGACTCAAACGAATTTTGCCCAGATTTATTAACACGTTCATTTATAGTTATTTCGAAATATAAACAATCGCGATATAATATAACGACCAAAATAAATAAAAATAAAATTTCTATTGATTTATCTTAACAGTGATCATTTTAATATACCATAGACTATATTTAATAGTATGAAGAATCTCAATGAAAAATTAATTCTTCTAATTTATATAATCCAACAACAAATATTTATACATAGAATTGCATAACCAATTGAATATTGATAAAACTTTTATTTGGTTGTTTTTGGTTCTATTTTAAGAAGATATTGAGTTCACAAAAGGAGAAGAAAATTTATGTTTGTATAGATTTTTCTATTTTTCACCGTCTAACCGATAAAGTAAAAAAATTTAAAAGAAAACCCATCAACAAACATGGAAGTAATAAATTTTATTCGTTAATTACCGTTCATTTGGATATTTAAATAGAATTTAAATAGAATCCATACCTATTGAATGTACTCTTAAAATGATTAACAGTTTTCACAAACTTTCTTTTATAAACATTGTGTTTATTATATTTTTTTACTTAGTTTAATAAAATAATTTAATAGTAGTAACCAAATTAATCATTATAATTAATTTAACCTATAAATTAAGTTTATAGGTTAAATTAATAGTACACAGAAAATATTTCTGCAGTTTTCCGAACAAGTGACAACGAACTAATAAAAATTTGGTAAAATAATGTAAAACAATTGCCTCTGACTCAGTTATTTTATCCGTCCTATGACCTTTCGTCCAGAGGAGCTATTATACATTTATATACGATTTTGTAAAATACGATCCGCGCCGAATATTCCTATTATGAAACTATATTTTTGATTGTAAAATTTTAGACAGTGAAGTTTGCCGTTTTGTGTTACTTTTAAAGAAAATAGAAACCTTTTAATTAAATAATAATAAACAAGTGTTATTCAAATTATAATTTAAGCAATTGTGCGATTGTATGCGTTTTGTATACGAAAATAATATAACCGTCGCCTTCAGAGCAGTTGGATTTTGACATAAGGGAGCATACGATTTCGTTTTTTTAGTTCGTAATACAGGAAAAATTCATAATAGGAATATGTGTAGCCGATCAGATAAATGCGAATTACGATTTCGCATTGCGAAATCGTAAACTTTTCATAATAGCCCACCAGATACAACTACAATACTTTGCTTGTTAAACTATAAATCTTTTCTCCAACTATTTTTAAATTTGTTCTATTTTTTATATAAACTTATATGAGTAAATATACTTGTATATTCAATACAGGAGAACACAAACTTTTCAAGAGCTGAAATTCAATTTGTTTTAAAAATATGTGGTTTATTTACCAAATGACGCCAACGAATAGTATACACTATCTAGTAGTAAAGTGAAAAAAATACTTGTACCTTGCATGATTATCTAATGTGTGTACACTGGATAAAATAGGTCAAATGGTTTTAATCTTTACTTTATTTGTATATACATACTATACATATAAGACAAAACAAAACTATTATATAATAAAACAAAAAAATTTGTTCGTTGTTTATTTACCTTTCGTGAAAGCTTTCTAATTAAAATTTAAATTATGTTTTATGCTTGGACGATATCACAATCGTACATAAAATACAAGAAGCAATTTTATGTGTATAATTAAGTTGTTATATCTAAGATCATTATATGAAGTTAAAAAATTAATTATTTACTTGAACTTCGACATACTGATACAATTTATAAAGATATTATCATAACATATTGCTAGTTGATGGACTTAACTACTAAAGTTACTAAGAAAAACATGTATGACATATGTATAACATATAACATCGGCAAAAATTAAATTACTTATAAATTTCTTGCTTTTTTAGATCTTAGTCTCGAACAAATACACTCGTTTTTCTGCTGAAGGCATTAAATGTATAGTTGTCTTAAGCTGAGTTCATACTTCAATGTCTCTGTTCGTTCATTCATTCGTTCGGTAATTTTGTTTTGACGATTCATACTATGGTAAAATTTCAGAACGATTCTTAGAATGATTTTGAACGATTTTCAGAATGATTTTGTCACTAACTCAAATAAAATATGTATTTTGTTTCCGAATAACATGGCTTTTATTTGCTTCTTTTTCATTTTGATGTCATATTGGCTCTTTTACTCAATGTTCGTTCAGACAAAAATTAAAGTTAAATTATCAGTTGTGACAAAATGTAGTATACATACGTGTATCTTAGTTCATGCATGTATAATATTTTCAGCTTGTTGTAAGATAATGTCTATCAGTTTTTTTAAGGAACTTATTTATGGAAAATAGGAAGATTTATACATGCGTTTGCTTACATACAATAAACCACAATGTATATAGGCAAGTACAGAAAAGCACTACCTAGAAAATCAATACGCAATTAGGTGTGTTTCAAATACAAACCAAATTTAAATAATATAATCACAACCGCAAATAGAAGCTTATAGAGTAAATAATCTATTGTAGTACAATTGCATGATAGATAAAATACAAATTTACACATACATATCTGTTTAAAATAGATGTACAAAGATTTAAATCGAGATTACAAAGTTTAGAAAACCGATCGATCTAAATTCAATAATTCGAAAACAAAACAACATATTTATTTACTTTTTGTGGTCAATTTTCAAAATATATATTTACTTATATCTTGCTGCATCTGTTTCCTGGTTTTACTAAATTCGTATTACAAGTTTCTATAAAATACAGATGTAAAACATGTAAAAAAAAAAGATGTAAAAAATAGAAAAGTAGAAAAACAAAATTTTACAATGTTAAATGAAAGATGATACTAAGAATTGGCATGTATATATACGTGTGTAAGGTGAAGAACAAGATGATAACCGATCGCGATTGCTGAACAGCAGAGCCATGTAGAATATAATTGCATTCCATGTATAATTTAGACGGTTATCAGACATTAATTTTTCCCGAATGTGATGCTTTACAAACACTAAAGTTATTCATGTTAGATTGTGTTATTGATTTTTCATTGCGAGCTTTTAGTTTTCTAATATGTTTATTATTAAAATTAGTTGATAGAATTAGAAATGGTCAATAAAAAGCACAAATAAAAAAAAAGTTCGAATAGATATACAACAATCTAAATTAAAAATATTGAATATGTATACTAAATTTGTAACCATTTAAAAACAAATTTCTAAAATCGGTTCTATATAAATGTCTTACTCGGTGACATTATTTTAATTTTAATTAAGCAGAAATATATTGTTCATGTTTTCGAGTGCATGATTTTAACATTTAGCTCTCTATCTTTATTTTATATTTAACACCAAAATGAAAAAAAACGGCTTACCATGCTATTACCTACAGCCACTAAATTTCCATTCTAACAAATAGTTAGCGATTTTTTTTAATATGCATTAATTTAGTTGTTGTTATTTATAAAAAGTAGTTTATTTATAAAAAGCAACCTTGTAAATCACAAACATATAAAATGGTTTTCGAAAAATGAAAAAGAAGAAAAGGCAGCAAAAAATCTTATTTCCAATTTTATTTTGTGTCGTATCGTGTAAGAATATGGATCCTAACTACGGCGCATGAATACCAACCACAACTAATTTCTTGTTGTAGTGTAACATATAGTGTGATTGCTGCCACTCTCTTCCTTTTTCTCTCATTTATATATTTATGTATGTATATAAGATGAATGTATAGTATAAGATATATATATATATATATATATATATATATATATATATATATATATATATATATATATATATATAAATATATATATATATATATATATATATATATATATATATATATATATATATATATATATATATGTTAATATATATATATATATATATATATATATATATATATATATATATATATGTTAATATATATATATATATATATATATATATATATATATATATATATATATATATATATATATATATATATATATATATATATATATATATATGTAAATATATATATA
Source organism: Tipula lateralis (assembly GCA_963932295.1). NCBI lineage: Eukaryota > Metazoa > Arthropoda > Insecta > Diptera > Tipulidae > Tipula > Tipula lateralis. The sequence continues at coordinate 198,153,207 of OZ010737.1, forward strand.
TATATATATATATATATATATATATATATATATATATATATATATATATATATATATATATATATATATATATATATATATTGTATCTGTTGTTTGTTACTGACAAACACTTAATCTGCCGGGTTTATTATATACTGTTGTTTAGGTCTAGTAAGAGACGGTTTGATACTCGGCTTACATAAAATCTTCGTCAAGTATTGTTTTGTTGAAGGTTCAATATTTTTAGTAGTATATACTTTTTACTTTACTCGTAAAGCTTTTGAATGTATTTGTTTTCATAATTAAGTTTCTTCTGCACCTTAGTAAGTGTTATTATATAACATACCATACCGATTTAATATTGCGTAGTGTATCGACATATATGCATATATATATATATATATATATATATATATATATATATATATATATATATATGTATATATATATATATATATATATATAAATATATTTGTATATATATATATATATATATATATATATATATATATATATATATATATATATATATATATATATATATATATATATATATATATATATATAAATATATTTGTATATATACATATATATATATATATATATATATATATATATATATATATATATATATATATATATATATTGTATCTTTTCTTTTTACCAATTCTCAAAAATTTCTTATCGCGATTACGTCATTATTACATTCATGAGCTTAGTTTTTCTTTTTTATCTGTATCTATAATGAAAGCTTTTTGAGTTTGTTCTTGTGTGGGTTGCGGATGAATATTTACACACTATAGTGGAAATTTTCGGTATTTGTTTTTTTTGAGCTTTTTGGGGGAAATATCATTGGATTTTGTGTATTATATTTATCTATATTAACCTTATCTAAATAGATAATTGAATCAAACACCTTAACATCTTTTAATTAGTTTCCTAGTGCTGTATAAATCAAATTAATGTCACACAAATATAAATAAGAAAAAAAAAACAAAATTATCCACCCACACAATACAAAAACGATATGATATTCCCACAAGCATAATCATATAATCGCAATCAAATTTATCATCACCTAAAACGATGGGGATATCTAACAATTTCAACCGTTATAAGTTCATTTTAACTTAAAGTCGAAAGCAAAGCGATCTTTATAATGTAACCGATATAAGTTATAATTAACGAAAATAATTGAAACAATATTTCAAGAACATATTTAGGCTTAATTTCAAACGTTTTATCGATATAAATGTTATATAACGTTTTATCGACATAAATTTAACCAAAACTTCAAAGTAACATGAAAAACAGTTTTCAACCCACTGTTCTATATAATATACATACTTAAAATATGTTTATATATCATTGTATGCATTTTATCAATATTAAATTTTTTTTTAAGATATCTCGTATAATACAATTTTCACAGCATTTGGTTAAGTTTCACTAGATTATTTTGACCACGATGAAGAGAATGAAAATAGAAGTTGTTTATGTAAACGATTTTTAAGGTAAATTATGTAAGTAAGATTAACATCGCCCGCACCACCGGATAAATATTAAAAAAGATATAGTATTGGTTTTTCAATAAATTGAAAGAAACATTATTCTTTATATATGATTGGATTTGGGAAATCAACGAAATTTATTATAAATAAAAGCATATCACATTTTGTCGAAAGGAAAACATTAATTAATAATTACGTAGCCTTATTTTACCGAAAATTTGTTAAATTGCTGTATAAGATGAAGTAGAATGGATCGTATGTTTAGCCAGGTTATAGAGTATATGAGCTCAAAAAGACATAACTATGTACAATTTACTAATGTCAAAGTATTTGATTATAGAAGAAGTACTTGAGCCTTATAAAAAATTATAATTATGTGAGTTACCTTACGATCATCGCTAAAAACAGATTATGTGGGATCGCCAATAATATTTGACGTCATTTGATTTTTCATTTGCGTTTTTAAACAATTACATAGATGAATACGACTTCACATTAAAAACGATCTCACATTTATAGTTTAAATTGTCAACAACGAATAATGAGTAGTATAAATTATATTAACTGTGATGTTTTATAATGCGGAAAGTACTCAGTTTTTATAAAAAAAAATTGAATGAAATAGTGTGTACACACACCTAAATAAAAACTTATATAATACTCGAAAAATTTGATGATGAAGGAACCAAAATAACTCACGAAAAACTGAAAATTTATGTATAATAAAGAAAATTTAATCATTGTTCAATGTTACAAGTTACAACATATCAATGAATGAAAATAAGATATTCTTTAATTTTTTCTTGGTGTGTGGGAATCAAATGGAAATTTATATTTTTTATCCTTAATTTTTTTTTAAGATCTTAAGAATATCTAATTATTTGGTTTCAAACTAAAATTGTCCAAACTAGATTTTAGTTTTAGAATTTATTATTATTTCTAATAAGATAATGATTTAATGAAGATGAACGACATTTTTGGGTTTTATTACAAACTAGTGATGTCTTGAGTCACTAAACAATTCGATAAAAGATCGATTCAGGCCTGATAGTTTATTCAAAAATATAGTAATTTCTAAACTATATGGTTCGGAAACTACGGTAAGACCATTAATTTTTGATACGATTATTTAAATATGTGATTGGTAAACTAAATTTAAAAAATTTGATCTAAGATGTTAATTTAATCTAAGATTTTGAAGGTCCATTTTATAATATGATGTATCCATTTTATAATATGATTTATTAAATTATTTTTCAAGTTCAGGACAAAGGCAAAAGAAGTCAACAAAACCACACATTTAACTTCTCGAAAATGATAGTATAATACATATATTTGTTTCGTTTCAACTCAATAACATAAAAAGCAACCAAGATTGTAATATGATAATTTTATCTATCAATAGCACCTTTATAGTTTGAAGAATCAAGAAATGTGGTGTTCAAAGATAAATATTCATATATAGTAAACCACACCAACTACAATATTGACATATAGATTCTAAACTATCTGTTATAGTATGACAATAAAACTACTTCAATACACAAAATGCCACCCCTCGTGAATGATTCTACATATGTAAGAGAAGCTGATATGTTATAGCAACATATATTTCAGTCAATGAAATTCAATTCTCATACAATTCTCAGTCATCATCATGATTATATCCTCTTTAGTTCTTTCGTTAAAATTTGTGTAAAGTTTCCACAAAAGAAAATCACCCAGTTTGGATATAAAACTATAATGTATATAAATCTTTTTTTCTCCTCGTATCGATCTGCGATTGCGTGCGCTCGATGATGCGCCGTCTTACATAAAACAAAAACTAGATACTTGCGTAGTATAACGCAAATGAAAAAAGATGGCATATTACAATTGAAAATGTTGTGTGTAAAAATATGAAAATTATAAAGAATTTCCCGTGAGAAACCGTATTGTGAGAGTAAAAATTTGAAAAAATTAAAGAAAAGCAAATAAAAAAACATTTGAATGGATGGATAATAGCCAAACCAATCGATGTTACCAACATCATCATCATCATCCATATATTATAGTATTTTACAAACGGCAGCGGATAGTGACCCAAATTTTTACTTACGAAAAAATTTTATTTTTAAATAATTAAGTTTTGTAAAAAAGCTCATTTTATTATTTTTTAAGTTTAGTTTACAGTTTAAGTTAATTTTTGTGTTGTACTATTTCGATAAATATCAAAATTTGAGACTGTAAAAAAATTTGGGACGGGCGGGCCGTTTAGTGCAAATCAAAACCATTATTTTATATTGGATTACCAAAAAGCTTTTAATCGAACGAAATACAAAAATGCTTTTCGTGAATTTGATGTAGTTGAATATAATATAAAGTGTGCGTGCTACCATAAAATTAAATTTATTAATTTATAATACATGTATATATATACACGAAAATATAGTGCAAAGTGTTCACATATTTAGTGTGTGTCTCTGTGATAGCAAATTGGAAAAATTATTGTGCTCGAACAAAACTTGTTTCGAAATACCAAAAAATATTTAAAATTTGCTAAATAATTATTTTTCATTTTGATTTTTCGTTTATAAATGGAGCCCTATACAGCATCTGCCCGAATGGAGATGCTATAATTTTTAAGGCTACAGTTTAGAAGGTTTGTTAATTCGAAAAATTATTAATCGAAAAAAGTGAACATATTCCATTTTGAATTTTATTTTTTATATGTTTCTTGTTTTATGAATATGTTGTGCTTTTTTATATTCTTTATTTACTCGTTCAGTTGAAACAATGAAAATTTGTTTGTGATACAGCAACAAGAAAAAATTTAAAATATTCAATATGCAAGCTTATTTAGTGTCAAAATATAAATTTGTTGTAAATAATTATTTCAATTCGTTAAAATTATAATTAAATTAAAATTAATAAAAAGCTCGAATCGTGAAAAGCTTTTCCCCTGAATAATACTTTTTCAACACAAAATTAAATTATTCAAAAATAAAAGAAAAGTTCGAGGTGAGTTAGTTGAGTTTTCCTTTTATTTTTAATTTAGTTAATTTTCTATAGTCATTCGGATTTTTTCAAAATAACTTTAAACACGTTTTGCATGGGGTTTTTAATAAAATAAAAGAAGAAAAACAAAGCTTAAATTCAGTATATAGAAACAATCATTCACTTTATTCTTGTTCATATATCATACATACACAGATACAATATATATATATATATAATATATATATACATATATATATATATATATATATATATATATATATATATATATATATATATATAAATATATAAATATATATATATATATATATATATATATATATATATATATATATATATATATATATATATATATATATATATATATATATATATATAAATACATACATATATATATATATATATATATATATATATATATATATATATATATATATATATATATATTTTTTTTTTTTTTCCATACTTCATACACATGTGTATTGTATTTTGTTTGAGGTAGTTTATTATAAATGTGTGTGTATATAGTAATAAATGGGATAAAATAGTTTTAAATAAAATTGAGGCTTAAAATAGAATATATGTGCTATAATTTTAAGTTTGCGAGCTTTCAATTTGTATGTCATCTTTTGCTGCTACTATTGTGTATTAAGAGATTTAAGGTTTTCAAGTAAGATAATGAAATTATGTAACATTTCTTTTATTGGTTTTTGGCTAAATCTATACCGAGAAAAATATTTATTTCATTTTGGAAAATCAACTTCACATAAATTTATTTTATAAAATTAAGTTTTGCGATCGTATTATATAAAAGACCTATATTTATAGTACTTGGTGTATTAAATTATTCGAATTCGTAAATAATTCTGATTATAATGACCTTCTCAATAATAAATCGAATAGACAGATTTACTTTCTGTATCAATAAATATTTCTTCACCGCAGTGTAAACTTAGTTTAGTGGTCTAAAATTTAATAATATAATATGCTATAAAATTTTATAATATAATATGCTATACGTATTTATATGGCTTTTTATATTTATATGGCCGATTTAACCTACATGGTAAGTTTGGATCGATCAAACCATGTTCTATAAATGTTTCAAATATCTTAAAGTTTGGATTGGGTGTCAATTAATTACTGCTATTTATTTGGTTTTAATTTATATTCTCAAATGGTAAACGATAAAGATATTAATTTAATAATGACTTTAACTTTTATCGCAATACCAATTAGGCGTAATTTAGGAAAAAACAAAAAATTGAAATCAGTAGAAATATGAACAATTGATTTTTATTAAATCACTCGTCATATGTGAACCGTACATATCACCAAAATGTAATCATGCCAGGATTAATATTTCAGTCCAGTTCAATCAATAGGATATATTTCAAATTATAGCACACAAGCTGTGAACATACACATAACGATAACATATGGTAAGTAATTTATTTGACTTGGTTATCAGTACATCAAATATTATGTAGTTGCATATGGTTAGCCAGGTATAAAGCAAATATATATAACGTAAAGCTTTTTAATCTGCTTTCATTGCATGAATCATAGTAAAATTATTGATTGTTCATATCTGTTTCCCCTATTATGAGTTTTGTGTCTACTTGGTGCTTATTACTACCTACTATATTGTTATAGTCGTAACAATACTTTTTATATGTTTAACAGTTTAATTTTTTTGTAAATATCAGCATAACTTTATCAGTTGTTGACTAAAACAAAGTGATAATTTATATAAATATTTATGTTGGAGATATAGATAAAAATTATGTGGAAATAATGTAGATAAGAGTTGATATGCAACACCTGTACAAGTTAGAAATAGTTGGGGTAGCTTTCCATGCGATTACTTAACTTTATAAGAACTCGAGATTAATTTGTTCACATATTAAAAATTTCGATAAACATGTACATAAAATTTAAAAACAAACTACAAGATTTTAATATGAATCTTAATAGAGTATGAATCTTAATAGATTTTATGAGGGTATTGATTTTTGAAATCATACAGATACAAGCACCGATTAATCGTGCTCTATGTAAATGTTTACAATCTATATAGAGATTACAGCAATTATTCTGTAATATATTTATTTGTAAAAATAAACAAATAACTTTATTTAAAACTATTTTTACAAATAAACCCTAAAAAATATTTCATTTCATTATTATTTTTAATTTGATTACTACCAACTGTGTATGTGTCATTAGTTCGCTAAAATAATATATATGTGTCTATATTATACATTAATTAATTAAATTTATTAAGTCTAGGCATATTAAAACCAATTTAAGCAACACTCAAAAAATTAATTTTTTCACTTCTATATGAATGCACCCGAGATAGTTACCAATGGTTTGATTTTTCGCCTCGATTATCCCAATGTCTACATTTTTGTATATGTAATATATGTAATTTCAGTTGGTATTACGAACATCTTGAAAAATGAAAAACATGTTACCAAATGTATAATAAAACTAAAAGTAGCAGTAATAATATCAACAAATAAAATCGTAAAATATAATAATAATTTTTCGAAAGCTAGCAAGACACAAAATAAATATGGATGGTATGTTTGTATGTGTATAAAACAAAAAAGCTGGCTTTGTACTCCATTCAAACACAAAAAATTGTATTATTCCGTTCCGGATCGATTTTTCTTAGAATTATATATATTCGTCTCTTAGATTTGTTGTTTTGAACGTAGTATATATATTTTTCGGGCTCTTATATATTCGGAAAAAGTTTCTTCTTCATTTTAAACGATGAAGATTTTTCTGTTTTGATTTTCTTCTCGCATAATATATAAAAAAAAATCGTTATGGCATGTATGGCTGTGTGTGTAATCTGAATAACTTGAAATGGCAGAATAATAATTTTTGCTTTAGTTTTTCTTGTCGACTTTTTTGTCATAAAATCAGAAAAACTAATATTATTAGTTTTGAAGACAAAGTTAAAAAATTAATAATTTTTATTGTTAAGGTTCAGTTTTTCTCTATTGCTTCTTTGTACAGTTATATAAGCAACACTATACACAGATTTTTTAGCTTTATTCATCTGTGTTTTTATCATCGCCGTATTGGGTGAAGCAAAAAAGAACTTGCACTGTATAGATAAAACGTGCAATATATGTATATAATGCAGTAGTCCACACCGCACACACATAGTGGTTTATGCTTAACAATGTATACAAAACTATTTCAACTTTATCCAAATAAAACTTTTAACTTTTTAATTACAAAATATCTAAACAACAGTCTGTTTTTAAAGTCATTTAAAAATGGAGAACTCACTTAATGGAAATATACATGTATATAAATAAATAAATAAATATATATATACATATATATATATATATATATATATATATATATATATATATATATATATATATATATATATATATATATATATATATATATATATATATATATTTATATATATATATATATATATATATATATATATATATACATATATATATATATATATATATATATATATATATATATATATATATGTATACATATATATATATATATATATATATATATATATATATATATATATATATATATATATATATATATATATATATCAAACTTTATAATAATTAATGTTCAATCAGTGATTTTTTTAAGGTAACTTTCTTGGTAATTGTCTTGCACGAGAAAAGATACTCTTGAAATTGGTATAAATATTCTACTTTTCGAATACTACAGAGTGTAGTACATAAATCAAATTTTTAATTCAACTATTGAAAATAATGCTTCTCCTATTTTTTGTTTATCTTTCTAATCGGTTTTGGGGCTCAAGGCACTCCCAAATCTTTCTCGGTTCCCTAATGTAAGTCCTACTTTACGCCATTACAGCCAAATCGAGGACGTACGGCTATAGGTCCGATTTACGTAGAACCATCACATTGCATAGCTCTCTGCCGTCAGCATATTGTACTGACATAGAAGATGGGTTGGCTCATGAGTGCTGCACTCCAACAGGGGATCATAGATGTGTTCATTCACAAAAAATAAATTTTATTTCCAAGCCTTTTTATACTTTTTCCAGGGTATAGTGTTTTACCCATACATACAGTCACACATACAAGAAATTTAAAATATGAATTTCAACATTTTAAACTTATTTATGTATGACGCATATTGCTACAAGATGCAAGTTGTCGGTATAATTATATACGTTTCTTTATTATATTTATCTTAAGGTTAATAGAGTTAGTAATATCATTTTAATTGTTAAATTAAAATGGATTTTTAATTATATAATTATCGTACTGTAAATCGAGTGTACATACTCGCTCATCAATCACTTTTTCACTTAAGTAAAATATAAATAAAGTTCTGTGTTTCAGATAAATGATTATTTCTATTAGCATAAAGAATAATATATTCCGATGTTCAGATTACACAGTATCTTTGTCATTTCTCAAAATAATTTTTCTTGTATTATAACTATGGTCCCATCGTCTAACTGTGTCAGACATTTATGATTTCTTCATCTGTAAAATAATTAATAATAATTATTCGTTGCCGTAATGTTTTACCTTTCCTAATATAAAACAAAATATTTGTAATAGTAAATATCAAGCCTGTAAAATTCATTAAATCAATTCTTATACATATTATAAGTTATTTTTGATATTTCATATGATGAAATATCAAAAATAACTTATAAAATATAAGACTGTATATTTTATTTTCAATTTTCATTTAAAAAATTTTTTGTGTTGCATACAAAGTTATTTCTCTCTTTTTTGATTCACGCGAAATATTTGCAATGATCAAAGTTTTAACTAAGCATTGTGGTAAGGTAATATAATAAAAATATACTGATTGTTCTTCTTCTGTTTTATAATTAATGTACTTCTAAGCCTGTTAATTACACTTCAACGAATACAATAATGGTACCTTGTAGAGTTTTGTGGTTTTATATACAAACATAATCGCATTTTGCATACTGATTGGAATGGAGAAGAACACAAATAAAAGTTTCTTTACAGTGTTCTCATTTCTATTCAGCATAGTAAGTAGTAAACAAGTTGTGGTTAATTAAAAATAATAAATTTTGCGCTTCACATATTTTACTGACAGTTTGGGTGTACAGAACTGCCAAATTAACTAGTTTGGGTGTACAGAACTGCCAAATTAACTATTATCAATTGTACGATTTTCAAAGTAAAAAAGTTATAATATGGAAATATATATATATATAATATATATATATATATATATATATATATATATATTATATATATTATATATATATATATATATATATATAGTATATATATACTTATATGTATATAAATATGTAAATATATATAATATATATATATATATATATATATATATATATATATATATATATATTAAGATATTTATATATATATTATATATATATAATATATATATATATATATATATATATATACATATAAATATATATATATATATATATATATATATATATTATATATATATATATATATTATATATATATATATATATATAAATATATATTTATTTTTTTTTTTCTTTTTTTTTTGATTATATTATTGAAACTAGTCTTTCCAGACTAACCATCAATTTACATCTGAATTCTTACAAACTAAAATATAATGTGGT
>OZ010737.1:198166051-198203551 GCA_963932295.1 Tipula lateralis
ATCTTATGTTCATTAATAAAAAAAACATTTTTTATAAGCTTTATTTAAATCTCTATACATATTCATAAAAATTTCCTTATTTGATTTGTTTTATTATACTTTCGATTTTTATATTTAAACACACCAAATTTTTTTAATACTTATTTATAAAATTTACATTTTAAGCTAATAAAACGAAAGCACACACATCAAGTGAAAAACTATTATTAATTTAATGGTGAAATGACATGCTAACACGCGAAAGTGTTGTAATTCCCCTTAAAACTAACTAAAATACCACAAACTTTGTTGTAATTTTCTCAAAACACATCACAAATATCACCGAAAATCACGTGAAATTCCACACAAAAAAGCTTTCAAAGTAAATGATTTGTTCGTTTTATTTAGAAATTTATAGTTTGTAAAGAAATACATTGAGAATAATATGGGTGATGTGATTTTGGTTTATTTTTATATAAAACTACTTACAAAGATATATATTGTATATATTTATATATATATATATATATATATATATATATATATATATATATATATATATATATATATATATATATATATATATATATATATATATATATATATATATATATGTATATATATATATATACATCTATATATATATATATAATATATATATATATATATATATATATATATATATATATATATATATATATATATATTAATATTTTATATATATATATATATATATATATATATATATATATATATGTATATATATATATATATATATATATATATATTATATATATATATAAATATAAATATATATATATATATATATACATATATATATATATATATATATATATATATATATATATATATATATATATATATATATATATATATATATATATATATATATATATATACATACATATATAATGCATATACATGTACCCGTATTATAAATAATTCCTCATTTTTCTCAACGTTTATTATCCTTTTGTTGCACATATGTTAGTTTAAACAAAATTAGTATGTATGTGACAAAATTTAATTTCAATATTCTTTATACTTTTTAATTGAGCCAAATGTATTAAAATCAACTACACAAACTAGAAACTGGATTGGTATAATTCTAAATATACTTAACTTATATCAATTAAAGTTTTAATTTTTTCGAATTTTTTTAAACACAACTGTTCATTGCTAAAGCCTAATTATTTAGAAAAATTCTTAGTATTTATATTTTACAAACATTAATCATTATAAATTTAAATCTAGGCTAAGATAGGATTTTTATTGAAAATTGTAAATTAATCATACAATTTCAATTGAAGTAGTACAAATTATATCCTACGCGATATCTCTTAGTTATCATCAATTTAAGCTAAGCGTAACAAAATACTGAGTGTAGTCTAAAGTCTAGACACATATTAACACAAATTTGTTTAAAGGAAAATTAATAATGCCCTCCTACAAATATACATATTCGTTCATCTTTCCCTCGACGTCTTTCTTATAATATTAAGACGCCACAAAGATTTTTTATTTTTCATATCTATTATACTCAAATATATTATTTAGTCGTACACATTTTTAAAGAAAATTATAAAATCCTTAAGTCATTAATTATATTGAAATATGTATATGTATTTATAATTTTAAAATGGAAAATGAAACATTAAATTTCGATTTTTTCCTTATTATATAACTACACAGGCTAAAAGACACGTCTGTAGCTAAAATGAGATCAATTGCAAATGTTATTATGAAGTTAATATTTAAAATATTGCAAAATTAGAATGATTATTGTATTGTAACAATCTTAAATCATAAAACAACATTAGGACAGAACTGTGCCATCTTGAAATTCTTGTAGTTTGTATATAAAAACTGTGCCAAAAATATTTTTTAAAATTATTTTTTAGGCGTAATACATGGATTATACAATGTCGAGACTAGGTTTGTAAATGTATGAATGCCTATGGCTAAATGGAAAACATTAACATAATGCAGACAGTTTATTATAGTCTGAAACAATATTTTCCGCGGTGGTGAATCCCCGGAATCAGATACAGTGTGTCCATATGGGCATCAGTATCGCATATGGGCATCAGTATGTTTAAAGATAAGAAATTTTAATTTACTTTTTACAAATCAATACATTTTAAAGAATTTAATTTTATTTGAAGGGGTTATGCTTTAATGTTTGCTTTTTGTCTTTTGTCTCAATGTAGATTGTTATTTTAAGTATTTGATATTAATTTTTTATGGAATAGAACTACACTGTTTAATTTCAGCGATGTATAAGTTCTCTTGTTAAGTATGGATTTTACGTGCGATGATTTAATTCGTTCACTTGAAATTGTAGGTAGCATGCAGTTTCATTGAACGATATGATGGTATTTGTGTCTCATTGACCTTCTCACTATGGTTTTTTTTATTTAATTTTCAACTGGCAATGTAATAGTACGAGTCGAGCTTATTAAATATTGCTCTGCAGCATAAGCTCTTTTCACATTTTCGGTGATGATGCTCAAATTTATAGAAAAAGTAATTTAGATCAGCATTCTATTGTTAGTAATATATCTCTGGTTTCTGAATTAGATAGAATATATAATAATTGGTATACCTTTGATAAGCTTCATCTTAAATGCTAGTAAATCCAATGTATTTTTTTTGTCGGTTTTTACAGGCCATTATTGGCCCGTACCGTGTCAACATTCTGACTCCAACGGTTTCGATCACGAGCCAGCTCTTCAAAACGTTGTAGACAGTTTGCAGATGCCAGATCGCTCTCTACGCCGTGGAGCCATCGTCGCCGACAGCGACCTCTTCGCCTACCGAAAGGCGGTTCTCCCTTTAAAGATCGCTGTATCATTCGTTTCGGATCAGCACGCAAAACGTGACCGAGCCAGCGTACTCGCTGTCCTCTGATTTCATGCACGATATCAGGAATTTGCACTAAATTCCTGATCTCGTGATTGAATAGAACTCGGTATGTGCATCGACCTCGCGTTTTGGGCCATATATCACAAGCATGATTCTTCTCTCGAATATTAGAAGCCATCTTTCGTACTCATCCGTCAAGGTCCAACTCTCACATCCATACATGACAACGGGTTTGATCAACACTCTGTACAATTTCAGCTTATCCGTATTTGCAAGATATTTTGATTTCAGCAGTGGACGTAGAGGATACAAAGCCCGATTGCCAGCAGCAAGGTGAACCTTGATATCCTCTCCCACACTATTATCGTGAGTAATGAGAGATCCAAGATACTTGAATCTTATCACTCCTTCAAACGTGTGGTTTCCACTACTGAAATCAATTTCGTCTTGGTCTCGAAAACCAGAGATCAGATATTTGGTTTTGGACTCATTGATTTTGAGACCAACGGAAGCTGACAACTGTTCCAGTGGATCAAGTATCTCTTTCACTCCGTTGCCATTTAATCCAATCACACAGATATCATCTGCATATGCAAGAAGTTGATTGGATTGTCGGAATAAGATATTTTTCTGAGGTGTTTCAAAAAAAGTATCGGGGACAGCGCATCTCCTTGTCGAACACCAGAAGTGATTGCAAAAATTCTCGATAGCCTGTTCTCAACTTTGACACAGCATTGTGACTGCGTTACTGTCATTTTACACAGATGTACTTATTTTTTTGGTATTCCTAAATATTCAAGCGCATACCATAGCCTCTCTCGATTGATCGAGTCATAGGCTTGCTTGAAATCTAGGAATACCTGGTGTTCATCGCGAGATGTTTCGTAGTATTTGGAAAAATCATCCGTAGCGAAAAAACATGATCAGTGACTGACCGATTTGAACGGAGTCCTCCTTGGTAGTCACCGACAATTTCCTCCGCTAGAGGAGAAATTCTTCCCAAGATAATGTATGACAGTAACTTGTATGCTGTGGAAAGGAGAGCTATACCGCAATAGTTCTTGCATTTCATGCGATCACGCTTCTTGAATATTGGGCATAACGCGGCCACTTTCCATTCATCAGGCATAACTTCATTTCGCCATACCAATCGAACAAGGCCGACAAAGACAGTTCCACAAAGTTAGCCCTCCGAATATCAAGAGCTCTGAATTAATACAATCAACCCCTGGTGAACAATCTATTATTATTTACATAAAATCGTTAGATACGTTTTATGTCCCTTGTATTCACTTATTCTGTTTTCAACCACTTTTTATCATTTGGGGATAGTTTTTAACAAAACTCTTACATGGGATCACCATTAAGTTCATGTTAGTAAGATGATATTTGGTTTACTAAGTCTGTATAGAAAGTTTAAAAAGAGAATGTTTATGTTCTATCTCCTTCCGCATTTCCTCTATGGTGATGTTGTGCTATTTTATTTATAAGTAGTTCTTTTTGTTAAAAAGTCTTTCTGATATTAATATAACGTCAATTTATTATAATTTATTATTTATTTTATAAATACAATTTATTTTATAAATTTCATACATATATTCGTACATGTACTTACTTATGATTTTAAAATGTGTGGTTCTTTTTTAATATAGTAAATAATTTATGTATAACTATTTTTATAGTACCCATATGAGAGATTAAATAAAACACAGCAAAAGTAAACAAAATTTGCATTAAAAATTATTTTAATACTTTATTGATGAACTCTAAAATTATTTTTTCCGTTCCATTCTTTTTCTTCGAAAGGACTACATTCAATTCATCTTCCTCATAAACAAATGTAGATGATACTATTTTATAGATAGGTAAAATAGTTAAAAGATAGGTAAAATATAGATATGACTGTGATATATGCTCTAAAATAGTCCAACGATGTAACATGTTGAGATTTTTTAATCGCGAAATCAGGAAGTGCTTGACATCGCGCATAAAATCAAAAGACAGTTGGATTATTGTTAACGATGTCGTATGATTATTGACAGGGTACGGCCCAGACATTGTTTGTAAAAAGCTATTTGACTAATAATAACCGTTTTAAGTTTTAGTATATTGTTTTCAGTTCTACTATTAACTACAAATTTATGTTATTTAATCCTGGAAATTTTTCATTCATCGTTTTTGAAAACCCGCCTATTTAATTGGGGAAATATGACCTTGATATTTTTCATTTGTTTTCTTGCTACACGATTTATTATTTGGCCCAATGTCCAATGTTTGTTGACATTTTGCATTCGTGTAGCCAAAGCTCAAAATATTTATTTCGAATTGATTAAATAAAATACAGGAAAATATTTAATTAATCCAAATTTGTGATTTTGATTAACATTCTTTGCTTTAACACTTTTGTAACATTTTCAAAATAAGAATTTCAAATTTTTATTTAAAATTTAACACACATTCTTTGTTCCATAATGCTTTCCATTTTAAATATATCACAGTTTCTTACCTAACAAGGCAGTTGTCATAAAATTTTAGCTGTTCACAACAGACATACCAACAAAACAAACAAGAGTCATTCTAACAGCGCGCTGTGAATATCGATGTGCAAAACTCATATATATATATATATATATATATATATATATATATATATATATATATATATATATATATATATATATATATATATATACATATATATATATATATATATATATATATATATATATATATATATATATATATTTATGAACAGGTAAAGAAAATACATTATATTTTGACATTAAGCTTCATCAAATTATAAATTTAGCTGTCATTTAGCAAATCAATTTTTAATCGCAACTCATACACACAATGTTAATATACTATTTGTATTTTATCTGTTTTTTTTTCTTCAATTTATAGACAATGTCTTACGACCCATTAGGAGTGTCTGACGCTATGTTGGACTCACTTAGTTTACAACTACGTGAAGCAGAAGCTCGACGAGTGGAAGCGGAACGTGCACATCAGGTGAGTTATTTTGTAAGGAACGAGTCCATGTATACATAACAATATTTAATTGTCAAAATTAGATTTAAAAATTATAAAGTATTTAGTATAATAATAAAGTTGATTTAATTTATATTAATTCGTCAATAAAAAATATGAATGACAGCACTTGTTGAGCTTTCAAACTAAAATTTATTTTATTTTAGTTATCAATCATACATTTTTTTACTTTAGCTTGTTTTTTCACAATGTACAAACCGAAATCTTTGTCTATATGACATAACGTTGTTCATTACAGTTTGATTCTTCATATTAAATGAATACACTAGAATATGTATAGTTTATATATATATATATATATATATATATATATATATATATATATATATATATATATATATATATATATATATATATATATAATATATATATACAATACATATATATATATATATATAATATATATATACAATACATATATATATATATATATATATATATATATATATATATATATATATATATATGTATATATATATATATATATATATATATATATATATATGATTTTCCATATTATTATTTTAAAATAATGAAATACCGTTACTTACAATAGACAGCTCCGATCAGATCTAAATATATGTGTATTTATTCGGATATAAATATTTACATATTGAAAAAGGAATATTACAACACGAGAAATTTTTAGTACAAAACACGTTTACTTATATTCTTGTCTTTATGGAAAGAAGTAATTTCAATATTTTCAAGAATTAATGAATGTAAAACAAGAAGATAAATATACATACATAAAAATCAACTTCTTTTTCAGAAATTATTAATTAATTAAATATCATACATATTATACAAGTAATAGAATTAACAAACATAAACATTTCACTTAATCCGAAACCAAACCTATCAATGTAAAAAATCTAAATTTTGTAAAACTGTATAAAAATATCAAATACAATATGATATTGATATGTCTCTCCTACGAGTAATATAAATTTTTGGCTTAAAATGTTTTCGTATATACGACTTCAATTTTGAGGTTAGAGCAACTAGAGCTATTCTTATGTAAGACAGAATTTAACTGGTTACAGTTTTGACGAATGTAAAGGTAGACTTTATATCATTATGTTAGAATGTTAAATATATGAGGCGTAATATTAGGACTTATCTTTATTACATTATTTTTACTCTGCTCTTCTGAATTACGAGTATATAAGTAGAAATTCTTAATGTTGATGCGCATTCAACACACGTTTGACATCATTTAATACTTTCAAAAACTCGGAAATTATTCGAATTGAAACAAAATTTTGAAACCAATTTATGATGACTACAAAATTTTACTTTTTATTAATAATTATTTACAGTATAGTGACGGTAAAAGATTATTTGATATCATCTGCCGCCCCCTTGGCGATCTGATATATGGATACATTTAGTACTGCTAATTTAATACTGAATCTAAGTGACGACATAGATTCAGTATTAAATTAGCTTTAATTTCAAATTTTTAATTTTTTTTTTCATATATGTCATATACTAAACAATGGTCGTTTATTATTATTTTTTATTACAAGTATGTTGGATTGACAAATATAAAAAATTGTTTAGGGATGGTGGCATGGTGTTATTGTTTATTACTTTATATATATTTTATCATAGTTTTTAAGACAAAATATAAATAAATTTATTTTAATTTTTTGATTTGGATTTTTATTTATTTTCTCGGTATTATCCATAAATTTATAACTATAAAAATATATGCAAAAGGATGCTCTGGCACAATTACGAGGTATGTCAGTTGGATTACCGAAAAGCAGTGATGCATTTGAAAATTTACAATCAAGAGCTAGAGAATTGGAAAAAAAGGTTAGAGATATTTTGACTTTATCAAAACCAATAAATAACAAAATTTAATTAACAAAATTAAATTTTAGTTTATATGATAATACATTTTATATAATTAGAAATTTAGAAAAATATTGGTATAAGTTGTGTGTATGTATATATGTGTATACGTAGAGTTGTAAATAAGCTTATTAATATTAATTTGAACCTAATATCATTATTAGTAAATGTGTAGTTGATATATTTTTGTTTATAATTAAGTATTTTAGAATTTAGATAAAAATTATATCGAGATAACTAAGATGAATAGAATTAAGTTTATGAGGAACATATGATTTACTAATTATATTTATCAATGTAGTACACAACAACTCCTAACTATATTTAAAATAGAATTTTCCTCACTTTCACCATTAGGTTAACATATTTTTAATGCGTTAGAAATAAAACAGTTGATAATGCATTTTTTTTTATATAAATAATGTCCCTTTAAAGCCAGATTTTATTATCGCTTTCTATATATTTTTATTGTTTCAATATTGTAAATAAATTCTAAAAAAATTGATATTTTCATATTAAAAATAGAAATTTATATAAATACCAAAGCTTTTAATTATTTTCAAGCCATCCAAAAATATACATACTGCATTATACAATATCAAAAACAACGCAAAATATTAAATTACATGTTTAAAAATAAATATTCAATTTTATTTTATGTATAAAAATAAAAAAATAATTTTATTTAAT
The DNA here is from genome assembly GCA_963932295.1 of Tipula lateralis. Classification (NCBI taxonomy): domain Eukaryota; kingdom Metazoa; phylum Arthropoda; class Insecta; order Diptera; family Tipulidae; genus Tipula; species Tipula lateralis. The sequence goes on from OZ010737.1 coordinate 198,174,521, forward strand.
ATGAAAAATATAATATAATTAATTATTTGTGATGAGCTTTATATGTAGTATAATAATTGAGCTTTTGATTTTATGTATACACAAATGGGAAGCACTTTCTGGTTTTATTAATTTTCGCTTAAAAAATAATAGACCGAACAATAGTGGATCAAAATTTTAGGTTTGTGAAAACAATGAATTTGTTAATGTCATTTAAAACCATATCGTTTAAAAATTCAACTCAGATAATTCCTTAATAATTTTTCTAATTAAGAATAATTTGTAGTTTGCATAGAACGTTATTTAATAAAACAAATATTATTTATTTAAACATAATACATATTTAATCAATATCGTTCTACAAGTAAAATTAATTAAAGTTTACTTACAGTTACAGTTGAAAACCATTAAGTTTGGCTATTACGTTTTTATTTTGACCATTAATTTACATGTGTGGTGGAATAGAAGCATATAAGCATGGAATAGTATCATCAGTGTTTTACACATAAAAGGGGAAACCTAAATAAATTAGGACTTAAACTGTAGTAAATTCTGTTCTATACGTTGCCAGAATATGGCAGTAGCTTTTGGAAGTTTCCACTCGAACATAATATCATATTTATAAATGTATATATACGATTCTTCTCTGATTGTTCTTTTTTGTTGTACATCAACACTTAGTGTAAACTATTGAAACAATTAAATTAGTTCATACTTAGATGCTTCTTACAATACGTGTTAAAAGAGGATAATCAGCACAGTTCTAAACTATGAAGCCAGAATGTCGCAACTTTTCAAAAATGATAATTTCTATTAAGTGAAGAGTCTGTCGTTCAAGACCCACCTAATAAACTACCCACCTAATAGACAATTAGGTGGGTAGTTCATGTTTCGTCATTATTTAGCACGGAACGTAAGAAACATAGAATATCACCACAGTAATCAGAGCTTGTCATAGGAGGTGAATAAATCTGGTTGGATCGCTGGGCTGATGACCTGCATCCGTTAAAACCTACATTGTTTAAAATATCAATGGAAACAAAATAACGGGCTCCGCCAGTATAGCAACGAACTCTCGCTTAAGTACCCGGACACGGGGTTAAGAATCGGCACGAGTAGTCACTTAAAACATCTGCCAGCTTTATTATACAGTATCGGCTACCACTCTTGGCTGGCTTAGAAACCCCATGGCTTAAAAATGACCTGGAAAATGTTGGAGTTGGATTTCTCACTGGGCCCTTAGTTAAAAGCTTTTTGTTTAACTTTCAAGCAGTCGATGATATTAGGCAATTTGACAATTTTATAATAATAAGAATAATCTGATGGGTTCTATTCTTAAGCACGATGTCAGATTGGTGACGATGTCACCAATGGTGACTTTAATGTCTTGAGCTGGCTGAAATCAAACCGACAATAATATAGAATCGTACTTCCGACACGAAACTGTGGACAAAAATGAAGAAAGAATTATGTTAGATCCTGTAGTCAAATTGTCCATGTGTTGGTTTCAAAAGGGCGGACTCGGGTTGTCTCAAACACAGACTGCAGAGATGTTGATTGAAGATCCATCCTATGAGGAGTTCACTAAGGCCATGCAAAGAAAAATTGTTCAGCTGAATTAATTTAGACCTTTTGATATTCGAAGGTTTAACTTTGTCGAACTGCCTTTTTGATCTTATTCAATTGAATAGGATTTTGCGAAAATCGAATGTCAAAATCCTACTGCTAGTTAGTAGATGAATTTTATTTTGTGTTAATGAATTTGTATGTCAATTAAGACAACAAAATAAAATTTAGTAACTTCAAGTGAATTACAAAACACATTATTGCTAGCTTACATTTGACTACTTTACATGCTTACATTTGACAAGTTCGACCAAATCATTTCATAAAACAAAAATATGCACGTTCTCACGGAAAAGAAGTCGCAACGAATAATATATGGGGTGGAGCATATGGCATTGTTCTCCAGTTGCTGGATGGAGTTCAACAGCGTGACATCCGAATAATACGAAACTTTAGACTTACGAAAGATCTAGACGGCCTACAGCACCGCAGAGATGTTGCAACTCTGCGTGTTCTATAGATTTATAAATGGTAAATGTTCTGCAGAATTAACGGAGAAAACACCACCATTTGTTATGCCAGGTAACACGAAGAACGGTCAATGCGCAATTTTAACAATAAATTTAACATATACTTTCAGTAATATGATAAAATATGTAAGAATAATTATAATAAAAAAAGTAGTACATTTATATAATGATACAAATGTGAAAGAGTAAGAAGAATTTATTTTGTAAGTAAGATCACTTGAAAAGTTATCATAAATATTTAGATAGAACAAATCTATTTTGCACTTCAACCTTTGAAATCGAATCGCAGTGTAATATTCTGTATACTACGTTAGAAATAAAAAATAAATAAGTTAAAAAATAAAATAGATAAAAAATTTTACTTTTATCAAAATAAAACATTCAATATATCGAATACACTAGAAAATCTGAATTAACATCACAACACAAAAAATACTATACCAAATAATTTAGAAAAGGCTACATAGTGAGATATTAGCAGTAAAAGCAAACAAAAAGAAATACATATATTAATATATATGTAAAGCTTTCGATAATGTCAACAAAATATACCAGTGTAATATAATAATAATGATAGAATGATAGAAAATTAAAACAAAGAAATACCTAATCACATCACCAATGGGATATATCAATTTCTAACCGATAGAGTAGTAATCATTTGCAATAATGGAACTAATACAGTAGAACAAATAACAAATAAAGAGATAACACAAGGTAGCTGCATCAGTCCTTGGCTATTCCAAATATACACCCAAGAAATACAAATAATAGCAAATGAAAATATTTCTGTATTTCAAATAATGTATTGATGCGCAAAATTTTCATAAAATTCAAAGACAACTTAAAAATAAATCATCAAAGTGAATATAAATAACGCAAATATTAAAGTGGAAAAAGTAATAAAACTCATTGGAATTACAATACAATAAATAATAAACTATCACTCCAGCCACATTATATAAATCTAGAAAAAAGGCAATTTAAATGCTACAAAACTTTTAAAACATATTATTTTTAAATTCGGGGTATACATCAACAAGCTTATATAAAGCAATATTTCAAACATGAACAAAAGTCGCCGATATTATATCACGAACAAATTTTAGAACATGCAGTTGAATGCTAAAAACTATACACCTATACCAACATTACTATCAGAGACAATCACCTATTACTAGAACTAGATAACAACTTATCAACAATTAAAGTATAGCTTACCAATATAAACAAAAACAACGAAATAGGGAAAATAACTCAAAATAACGAAACTATGAAAAAACTATAAAAACTTTATTACGAAATATGTACATACTTTTTACTTTAATCCGACAAAATAGTAAAAATGCGTATCATTTCATGGGGAAATAATATCATAATAAATGGGGAACTAAACTAACAATAATAACAAAACAGGATAATCAGAAAGAAGTTATTATTTTGTATTTAACGAAACATGTATATACAGATGGATTGTTGCATTTTAGATACCTAACAGAAAAAGAGTATGAATTAGATCCATAGGCAGATAAAGTAATAGATGTATGAAGAAAAAGCCTACAGGGAAATTTTAAGTGGAATACTACATAATTTATTTAAACATTTCAACATTTACAAATATATTATAAATAATTTATAGATATGTATAAATATATATATATATATATATATATATATATATATATATATATATGTATATATATATATATATATATATATATATATACATATACACATATATATATATATATATATATATATATATATATATATATATATATATACATATATATATATATATATATATATATATATATATATATATATATATATATATATATATATATATATATATATATATATATATAGATATATATATATATATATGTATCTATATATACATATGTATATATATATATATGTGTGTATATTGTAAATAAATTTATAATTAATATAACTTTGCTTATATAATGCAGAAACTATTCTCTAAATATTAAACTATTTGAACTAATCGTTTACTCAATTTAAAATATAAAATTATTTTGTTGATATATTTGGGGGCTCTGCGTTCGGTTCGGAAGGAACAGTTATCTATTTAAAGTATAAGATTTAAATTGTTCCGGGTATGTACGATAAGTTCAAATACATTCAGAACTGATTTTAGACATCCATTACAATGTAACATTCTAAATACATATAATAAAGCCATAGTAAAACAAGAATGTGAGATATAGTTCATAGATATAATATACATAGATGCTTATTAAAATTCAAAAATATATTTTTAAGATATAGTGTACTTCGAAAGTTGAATACCTTCTGTTTTATCTTTGTTCTAAAATGGAGCGGTGAATTTCATTATAAATGTTAGTATGTATATGCATGTGCGAAAAATATATAATTAACCACCATTCATCCACCAGTGATATTAAATGAATGGAAATAAGATTAACCATTAGCCGTGATAATTTTTCTGTTTTACGTTTAGTTTTAATTATGTGCAGGGCGGAATTTTAGAATTGCACACATGTATTTGAAACTTGATATGACTAAATGAAATATTAAAAATATACATAAGAAGTTATGTGCATATATGTATATAGTAAAGGTTATACACGAATATATATATATATATATATATATATATATATATATATATATATATATATATATATATATATATATATATATATATATATATATATATATATATATATATATATATCATGTATCAGCATGTATATAAAAAAGACGATAGTTTTCAATGAACAAACGACTACATTTACCTAAGTAGTTTTCAAAATATACATGTGCCTTGTTTTTTCAGGCAAATATGTACATTCAAATATCACAAATGACTATCTACTTTTCCATTTTATATGGTACGATATTTGAATCATTGAAATAAAAAAGTAATGAAATAGTTTTAAGTGGCGTACATCCATTCATCACACCCCATGCCTAATACTCTCAATTTGTTATTTAAAATAAGTGGTATGTTCTCTTATTTGTAGTTATTTTGTTAAAACAAAATTTTGCTACTTTTCTAACTACAAATAATGTACTAAGCAATAATATATTATTATATATTAATTTATTAAAATAAGCAGAAAATCAACATTAAATATGTTTTATTTCATAGTACAAAAATAACAATATTATCATACCAAACTACATACTGTCTAATTTGCATGTTTAAACTAGCAAACAACTGTACAATTTTATACAATATTATAATACAAAAAACTACTAAATGTTGCACGCAAAGCTCTATAAAAGCTCTCTTATTAAATTATATATATATATATATATATATATATATATATATATATATATATATATATATATATATATATATATATATATATATATATATATTTGTGTGTGTTTATTGTATGTATTTTGGTCTGTGTATAACTAGAAAAGTTCTGTCGGTTAATGTTTTATCGTGTTTAAAAATATGGCTTAAAATTTTCAACGCGATATTTATGAATATTTAACGCGAAGTATCATTAAGTATTGCATAAATAATCACTGCACGAGAAATAGAAGTATCGATAGAAGTTTTAGCTATAAACTTAATACAAATTTAAGAATCACAAATTTTAACAATTCTATATAGAATTCTAGTAAAAATAACTCGAGAGAGAATATAGCAAAATAACGCAATAACCATGATGATATCTTAAGAGTTATAGGTACATATGATATATAAATAATGCTTTTCCAAAAATTTGAAATAATTTAAATCGCCATATACAACTCTGGTAGGAAAAGATGATTCTTTTCAAACCAAATTATCATGATATAGTTAATTATAAACTTTTTTTTATAATTTATTATATTTCAATTGTTTATTTTTATTACATATTGCTACAATTCTTTCTAAAACGAATTTTGTATTTTGAAAACCTTTAGTTAAGATAATCCTTTAATTTGAACACATAAATCAAACCAATTTATAAATCATTCTCAAAAACGAGAACATCTCTCAAAATCTTCAAAGATATTTTGTCCGTAATTTATTTCAAAGTTGATTTCAAATTTCAAATGTATTTCCAAGTTTTAAAATGTTAAATAATAAAAGTTCTGTTCGTTTTATAAATATTTGTCAGTGCTATCTTGCAATAATACACAGTTTTAAGTGATTTAAATTATCAAATTAGGTTTAGTAATTGTTTTACTAAAAAATCTATCGATTATTTAAGATATCTGTTTATTGCGTTCTATTGCTTTTATACATATTATAGAGAATACAAACGAAATATTTTTAAGTAAAACCTTCAATCAAATATAATTTAAAGGCTGCACTAGAAACTGTTAGATGCGAAGAGTTACAATTAGAACTATCAGCGGCAATAAAATCAAGATCCGGTCGACAGACATCTTCCACGGGTTCGGCACATCATCATCAAATAGTTAATGTAACATCAAACGCGCTACCAACAATACCATCGGCAGGTTCAAATGTAACATGGGCTCCTCAACACCATCAACAACAAACACCAACCCCGGGATCAGAAATAGATAGAATTATGGCAAAGATCGAACAGGCACGTTTATCAATTGCTAATGTATGTTTAGACATTAAAAAAATTATAAAACATAACTTAAATTGATTTTTTTAGTTTTTCCGATTATAAAATACTTTATTTTTCATAATTTTTTACTAATAAAAAATTAATTTTTATGTTTTTTCATTTTCTATTTCCATTTTTTTATTACTTGAAAACCATGAAAACAACAAAAAAATCAATGATTGTAATGTTTCATATAAAAATTGTTTCAAAATTTTTTTATACATACAAAACAACAAACCACTCCAATGAAATGAAAAATTAAAACACAAAACAAAAAAAAAACAAAATTTATTATAGGACAATCGAATATTGGCCGAATTAGAAAATCGCCGGACAACCGGGCCCATAATGAGTGCATCACTGGTTAAAAGTGGAATTGGTTCATCAATGTTGCCCACACATCATCAGTCACAAACAAGTACAAATTATTCTTCTATAACAGGAGTTGGTGGTGGAATGACAAGTGGTAGTGGTATCGGTGGAGGGCACAGTTCTATGATGAGTAATAATACAACAATGAATGTGCTTACATCGAGTAGTAGTAGTCACGCGTTAACCGATGGACCAAATCCATTGAGTATGGGTTCAGCCGGAGGAAATGTAACAACTTATACTGGTTCTAATGTTTCGCCATTACCGATTAGAGCACATCAATTGAACACTATGCCACCCTTATGTCAGGTGCGAAATAGTTTTAAACACAAATTATTTTAATTTACATAAATTAGTTTTGGTTTATTGTTTTTTATCACAACGAAAAAATTAAAAATTATTAGTTAAATTGAAAAATTATTATGTTTTTTTAAAACTGCTACATTCTGTGTAATATTATATAGTTATACGTCCTTCGTACTTTACCTTCCTAAAACACATATATATATATATATATATATATATATATATATATATATATATATATATATATATATATATATATATATATATATATATATAAATATATATATATATATATATATATATATATATATATATATATATATATATATATATATATATTTATATATATACATATATATATATATATATATATATACATATATATATATATATATATATATATATATATATATATATATATATATATATATATATATATATATATATATATGTATATTTATATATATATATATATATATATATATATATATATATATATATATATATATTTATTTATTTATATATATATATATATATATATATATATATATATATATATATATATATATATATATATATATATATATATATACAGTGAGACCATTTAAAATTCGGACAAACGTAACATACAATTATTTATTAGATTATCTACTATCATATTGAACTTAAAATAATTATTATTATAAGAATATGTTTATTTATTTATTACTGTAATACGAGGTGTGAATTATAATAAATAAATTGATTTATAAATTAACAAAATAATTGATTTAGTAAAAAATGGCACAAATTCATCACAATTTAATATTCGGACATAGGACAGCTTTAGCTTATATTTTATAGATTTTAATTTCAATATTGATGTTTTAACACTTTGTTGCACACCCGTTTTGCTTTATCACAGATTTTGATCTTTTTGGCATTGAACTTACTAGTTTTTTGTTAGTTCTGGTCTAATTTTGTTCCATTTTTCCTGAAGTGTATTTTGCTATTAAACCTTGTTGGAAATATGACGTTTTCTTATATGCGCATGCAATAGGTGCCAAAAATTCTCTATTGGGTTTATATCTCGAGACTGGGGTGGTGTGTTCAAAATATTTGAGCAACCGTAAAGCAAATATCAGACATAAGTCAGAACTTTTTTTTTTTGCTATCCGTCACTCAGATTCAATTGGCCCATTGTGACATCCCACTAGTACCTGACGTTCCGGCTAAAGGTCCGATTCTACGTAGAAACCATCTGTACATTGTATATCTACATGCCAGCCTATAGTACTGACATGGAAGATGGGACAGCATATGGATTCTAAACTCAAAAGGGTCTCATATGAGTTCATTCGCATTACCGATCGCACCACCCAAACGATCGATGGTGAAAATCACTTTTCGCATCCTGTCCCTATCGCGATTCGAACACGGTACTGCCCAATCCAATCCGCAGCTTTTTAACCACTGCGCAAACCGGGCGGTATGATAGTAAATAATCGAATGAATAAGTGTATGTTACGTTTGTCCGAATATTAAATGGTCTCACTGTATATATATAATATATATATATATATATATATATATATATATATATATATATATATATATATATATATATATATATATATATATATATATATATGTATTTATTAATTAACATTCTATAGAAAATTTTACTCTACTCTTACCGTGATCCAGGAAATTAAATTAGAGTCTATTCTTAACACATATTTTAAACGCTCATTTTGCGTTCATCATAGTAGAGCTAATAAAATATATTTACATAACTTATTGCGCAACCATGTAAGCACATACAAACAAAGCCTACGGTGTATTTAAAACTACTAGTAGTTATCATCTTTATATGAGATCATTAAACTAATCAAAATATTTATTACAATCAAAATTAACTAATTATTTTAAAATCCAATATTCGAATTCTTGTCCTGCTGCCGCATTAACTATACTATTACCATAATCACAATATAAACAAAACTATTCACGTCATTGTTGATATATATATATATATATATATATATATATATATATATATATATATATATATATATATATATATATATATATATATATATATACATATACATATATATTATAACCAAATGATCACTGACTTGTGAAAAATTTAAGAAAAGCGATGGAAAATTAAAAACTTATCAATACCCACAGCATAACGTTAAATTTAAATATGTTAATTCGTAATTATTCATATACAATCACCAAACTATAATATTACTTAAATTGGTTCTCATTTGACTCCTATTAATTAATAGTAGTCGAATGTCAAAATACGACTATTATTATACTTGTTTATATATTACTGAAATTTGTTTTGTTGGTAGAATTAATTTTATGTTTTAAACGAAAATATAAAATTTCACACTATATGGTATTCACTAGATGATGCTAAATCAATTATTTAAAAGTTTTTAAATTGGTTGTATATTTTTCTCACGGAGCAAAGTTTGACTTTCAGCACTTGATATTCTGATAACTATTTTATAATGAGTCAAATTAGAAATAAATTTTATACATTTAGTAGTATGGATACTATAGTGAAATTATATAGTTAGTTTCTATTAGATTTTCGTTTTAGTTGTTATTTATTATTTAGTTATAATTTTTAATCATACAAAACTTTAATAATATTTATCTTTATTTGATATATACGAGTACTGACAACTATATTACTATAAGTAGATGGGTAGAATGGGGTGTGGAATGGAAAATTTAAGTTTAAATAATTTGCCAATAAACAATATTCTGTATAAAAAATTGGAAACGTTGTTTATCCCAAAATAAAAATCTGAAATACAGTGCAGATTGATCATTGAAAGCAAACAACTTGCAATTGGAAATTACTTACTATAACTGATGACTTATAACAGACTATGCAATCCAAAGTTTTGACATTTCCGTAATTTTTTGTAAACGAATAAAAACAATTCTCGTAATTAATTCCATTTAATTTGAATATGTTGAATTAAAACATCTACCAGACTGTTAGATTTTCATATTTCTAGTTATCACTTTCCAATAAAATAAAAACTTTGTCTAATTTCATTTCTGACCATCAAACTTTTGATGTATGATTTGGAAAGAATTTTCTGATTAACAACAAAAGTTACACAGTTTGTTTGTGTTTATATTTAAAAATTATATGCAATTATATGTCCAAATTATATGCAATTAGCTATTATGTTAATAAGTGAATTTATATCTAAACTGAAAGAAAATTATTATTATACTACTGTTTAAACTATGTCAGTAAAATTAATTATTAAAGATATCGGAGTTATAAATAAAAATAATTTTCAACAATTCTAAATTAAATCCGTAAAAAATAGTTAATATTTAATAAACTTATGACCATTCACTACAGTTTTAATAACCTTTTCTAAAATGACGGCTTTGACTTTTTCGCAATAAATTAAGTTTTCATTTAAACTTTCAATGGAGAATATTCGTGGCAATCATCATCATAATAATCACAGTTTTGCATATATAAAAGTTTCTCTTTTTATCATGAAAATGATTGTGTGAATGTAAATTAGCCAATAGAATAAAATATAAACTTCTCTACAGCTATAGTTGATTTGAAAATGATTTATTTACTATAGGGCTTGCAAAGGACAAGCCGGCACGAGTAGTGTGTTGAATTAATATTGAAGTTAATAGAAGAATTAGACTTATATGCATGTGTAGTACCAAAGGTTGTGTTATTTATATATTTTTTATCGTTGGAATATAGTACAATAATTTCATTAAGTTGTCTTACTTATTGAAAATTATTGCATATATCAGTCAATAAACTGATAAAAATTAAAACATTAAACTGCTTGTAACTTATTGTTTTTACTGAAACAAAATGATAAAACGAAGGAAATATTTATTTAAATAATCGAAGTTACAACTATTCTGAAAGGTCGGAGTTAGCGTAGATAAATAGGTTAATGATCAATCAACAAAGATCAATTACCCACTGAATATAAAGAACTAGTATATAGCATTAGTGAAAATGATTTGCCATTAACTATAATCAGGTTTTACAGGACTTTGAAAGTATGATACTTTCAACAATGTTTGATACATTGCAATAAAAACAATGTATAGTAATAATTAAAACGAATCTCATATATTAGATAGAAAACCTGCTGTTAACCAAAATTTAAGATCCATTCACTAGTTTATTTTTTTAACCGTTTCAAATAACACTAGTTTTTTTAATAAAATTAATTTATTGATAACTCAAATATTTTTATCCAATTTATATTTCAATATTTAATATCATTATATATATATATATATTTATATATATATATATATATATATATATATATATATATATATATATATAAATATACATATATATATACACATATATATATATATATATATATATATATATATATATATATATATATATATATATATATATATATATATATATATATATATATATATATATAAATATATATATATATATATATATATATATATATATATATATGTATATATATATATATATATATATATTTTTATATATATATATATATATATATATATATATATATATATATATATATATATATATATGTATATACATATATATATATATATATATATATATATATATATATATATATATATATATATATATATATATATATATATATATATATATATATATATATATATTCAAATCCATACAACTAAACAAAATTTTAAGATGTTTTTAATTTTTCCATCGCTTAGTAAATATTGTATTTTGGTAAAGAAAATATAAAATCTGATGTGTTTAAAAGATATATTTAACAACAACTGGCCTCTTCATTGGGACACATTTTACTTTATTGTTTTATTAACTTATCATTTACCTAAACGAATATTATACTTCTCATATAAATACGTATACGAACTATAAATAAACCAAAAATACTTAGATTTTCTTTATTAGATATAAGTAACCAAAATTATGCATGTGAAAAAAATGGTTTAACAAACAACGAAAATAAAATTGGATTAACACAACATTAATTTTCACCAAAACTTTTTTCTTTACAATATATATCTAGAGTACAACTATGCCCGTCCTATCACTTCATAATACCTATTCATTACCATCGGGTTCAGCTAGCTATACACTTGGTCTCAGTGGTGCTCCAGTCGCATCATCATACACATACCCAACAGTAGGGTCCGTATCAACAGGCGGTGTTGGTAATGTACTTGGAACAGGAATTACAGGTACCACATCTGGTGTTGGTGGCACAGGCGTTTCAAGTATAATAGGAGCGAGTGGTTTAAGTGGATTAACCTCATCGAATCCTCTAACATCTACAACGTTACCATTATCATTAAGCGGTTTCAATACGCAATCATCATATTCCACCTACACAAATCCATTACTAAGCAGTGCAGCAATGAAATTAAAAACACTGGACGATATTGATTTGGGGGTCAGTCGATTTACAAATCGGGCTGGTACACCGTGTTCACCAATACCACCAGCAACGTGGGGCATCGATAGTTATAGTGGGATTGATGGTGTAAATCCAGCATTTATGCATACGCAACGACCATTATCACGACTCGGCGCGCTTGATTTAGAAAGTGAGTAGATATTATATTAAAATATATAATTTTATTCATTTTTCATGTTTATTTATTATTAATAGCGAGCTTTTAAAAAAGTTTAGCACAAATAACTATTTTGTATTTACATATTTCTTTTTAATGATTCTGCCGTTTAACAAATTTATACACTTGTAGAGTTTTTAGAATATTTAAGTAGCATTGCTTATTGCATGAACATTTAATTTTAATTTGTTTTTAATTAATTTGGTTATGAATAAATAATTTCAATAAAACTGTTAATCAAAACTATATATAAATCTATCCGTCCATCAAATAATTTCATTTCATCATTTTATTATTTTATATTATTTTATTGTTTTCTTCTTTTGTAAATATAAGATGAAATCTTAAACTTAACTTTCTTCCTCCTAAATATATAAAATATAAACTCTGGTGTTAATGTATTAAAAAATCTATATCTATATAATTTAATATAATTTACAATTTGTTTATTATTTATAACGAACACTATTCTGATTGGAATTGTTTGAGTTTCAATTAATTTAATTTTAGGTCGAACACATGGATTAACCTTAAATGGTAATGGTGAACCTCAAGTAGATATGTTAGACATTCCAGGAAAAGGAAGATGCTGTGTATTTATTGCAAGATTTTCATATGATCCACCTGAGTAAGAATGTTAAATTTTAAACAAACATTGATACAAAAACCAAAACTTCACTAAACCAACTTAATATTTTAATAATAAAAATTAACACAATCTACTCGGAAGGTTAGAGTCTATTCTTTTGGCGGTTCAAATTTGGTCGTTGATTTTTAGTTTGATTTGTACTCGATCTCAAAATTCAAAATTTTTATTCTCTAAGGCCAAAAGCTGTTCTTCTAGCCTCCCATTAAAGCATTACATATGATTCTTTCACATATAAAGACATACACGCACACGGTTTAAGAATATATGTACATACACATACAAAACACGTATAAAAAACGCATGTTTAAATTAAATTAAACCTTTTCCTAATTAAATTAATCTTTTTCAAAATTAAACAACATTAATTTCTATTTGCGGATAAATTAATTTAAAATAATTAAGACTAAAACCAGTTTATTAATGTTAATATGGTTTATCGTTTTTGAGATTTCGTTTCTAATAATAAACAATCTGAAAATATAGAGTTTAAGTTGTTCAGGCATTTTATTTATATTTAACGCTCAGATTTTTTAAAATATGTTTAAAAATATTTAATTATGGAAAACGTTTCGCTTAATTTCATATAAAGTTTTAATTTAGTCTGATAATGTTCCTACATAAAAAATTAAAAAAATAATATCAACCATAAAACGATTCATCCCTATACTCTTGCAGTGAATCCGAGGGTGAATTATCAGTCTGTGCCGGTGATTATTTATTAGTATGGGGAAGTGGTGAGCCACAAAGTGGTTACTTTGATGCTGAAATGTTAGATGGACGACGGGGTCTTGTTCCAGCATCATTTGTACAAAGATTAATAGGTTTTTGAAATTTTTTTATTTTTGAATTTTTTGTTTATAAATTTGTTATTTTGTTCAATTTGAAATAATTCTAAATACAAAAACTAAATAAATTAAGAATCGCCATTTAAATATGGTTTAATTTATTTTAGGTGACGATTTATTAGAATTTCATCAAGCTGTAGTTTCTACACTACGTGATGCAGACGATGGACCTATAGATCCGGCACCTATGCAACATACAAATAATCCATTGGCAATTCATTCATCTGAGGATATGGCCCGGTTAAATGAAACCCATTGTGATTTTGGTCCTGATGAAAATGAAGATGATACTGATTCAGGTAAGGAATAATATATTAGTGCATACAAGACACAAAAAATAACATAACGAAACAAATATTATTTTTAATGCCAAAACTATTTTAAGCTCCCTCAAAAGTATACTAAAACTCTAACAGAAAGTTAATATTGTTTTCTAAATTTTACTCTGTGAATATAGATACTGCTCTAATAATTTTGATAATTTAAAATGTTTTCAAACATCATTATGTTACTTATCGACTGAAATTTAAAAAATTGTAATATTCTAAATAAAGAGTAAAATTCGGAATGTGTAGAAACACAAATGATATAATATAAGCTGGTCACCGAAATAAGGCTAAAACATATTTTACGTCACAAAACATATTTGTAACAGTTCTAAAATGACCAAAAAATGTCTTAGTTTATGGTTAGTGGTTACACAACCATTTATACTCAAATTTAATTTTATTGAGTTCTTCGGAATTTTGATACTCCATTTTCTATTGTGCTATAATTTTGACAAGATATCAAAAAAATAAATAAATCTTATCACGTGTTGAACTTGTTTCTTCTTCTTGTTAAACATTCTTCATACATTTTTATGTTGTAGGGAGAAAAATTCTATGTCATCACTAATATAATTTACAAAATGAATGATGAACAATAAAACGAGAAACTTTTCGAATTGAAAGAAAATCTATTTAGTTTTGTTTTGCAACACGTGCATTTGACGATGCCAAGAATTTTTTTTTCATATTTTCATAATCACTAAGAGATATAAAATTACTTTTATAGTTTGGTCGTCAAAATAGTTTTGACGGTAAAATAAAACATTTTTGGTTCGAAGCAGAGAATACATGAAATGTTTTGAGATTTTTGGTTTTTTATCATACATCAGTCATCAATTAAGATTATACCCTTTTTTGACTAAAATTGACAAAAATGTCAACTAGTTTAATAATGTCAGAATAAATCTTCGAAAAATGTGATTAGATTTTTTCAATAGTTTTATAAATTATTATATGACTTGGGAATGAATGGCCTTACTAATATTTTGCATTTCAGGCATTCTTTTAGTCAAATAATAGTTTTAATAAACTTTATCGACAAAATGTAAAAATTTTATTATCTGTTTCTTGCATGGTTTGTAAATTTTTATATGCTAAAGTTTAATTTTTTAATTGGCACTGTACTAGCAACTTTATTGAGAATTGTAGTATATTTTTTTTGTTTTTTTGTCTTACGCTAATTTTTAATAAAAAAAATTAATATTTTCTAGTTCATATTGTTTATGTATTAAGCGAAAATAAAATTATTTTTCTGGTCGTCTTGTTGCATTTTATAGTTTTCCGTTTTATACCAGTTCGAACATTTAATGTACTCACATAATTGCTCAAAGTCACACAATATAACAGTGTTACTCAAACTAAGGTTTGTGGACTCTTAGGATAGAAGTGAATTTTTATACAACAGGGAATAATCATATGTACTCCATTGCAGTATGTACCATTTCAAATTGATGTTCTAATCATCAACACAAACTTTAAATATTAAATTGCAATCATTAAAATATGTATATATTTAGTTAATAACGTCTTTAAAAAAAAATGTCGCTACTGGTCATTCTTATACATAACTACTTCAATACATTATATCGAATAGGTTTCTCTGTCTAATAATAGACATAGTTTACACATTGTTTTAACGTGCTAGACCCTGATACACTTCTAACTATAATATCGACTTACATAACTACGAAATAGAGAATGATGAAATATCTTCAGATTGTTAATGATATAAATAATTTGCTTGTGATTATAAAATTGTGAGCCAAACTTTTCACTAGTTAATGTACAGTAAAAACCAATTATAATCATTATTCAAATGTATATAAAAACTGAGCCTTCTATCTAAAGAATCATAGAATTAATAAATTTATAAAATACAGCTGAAATAAGTCCTGTTTTGTTTAATCATAATTGAAATGTTAAATTATTTAGTATAATTATTTCTACTTCAATTTGTCTTATATTCGGTAAAACCGAGTCTACTGGATACACCCAAATTTGAGAAATGCTGCAAAATATGATAAATTTTAAACACATTTAAATAAATTTTATAAATCCTTAATGTTTCTAAAATACGTGTGACATTAAAAATTATTGGAATCAATTTCCATACTTTATAAAATAAAATAAAAAACAAAAATCTCGCGACATTATTTATTATATACCATTCTGAGCAGTTAAGCTAATGTTCTTCGTGTTAGTTCCTGCACCAAGGCATCTCACATTGGAACGACAACTGAACAAGAGCGTTCTTATTGCATGGTCTGTCCCAGAACCATCCCCTGGCAATCAAATAGAAAGTTATCATGTGTATGTAGATGGCGTACTGAAAGTAGCTGTGAAAGCAACCGAGAAAACACGTGCACTAGTTGAAGGAGTTGATTCTAATCGGGTATTAATTAGATACAAGCCATAATTTAATTAAAAATTACTAACAATATATTATTTATTTTCTATAGCCGCATAGGATAAGTGTTCGAAGTGTAACACAAACCCGACGAACGTCACGAGATGCTGCCTGTACAATGATAATTGGTCGTGATACCGCCCATTTAGGCCCATCCGTTGTACGTGCAACTCATATAACCTGTTCATCTGCTATAATATCTTGGCTACCTGCCAATTCCAACCATCAACATGTAGTTTGTGTAAATAATGTAGAAGTACGCACCGTAAAACCAGGTGTATATCGTCATACAATAACGGGATTGGCACCAAGTACACAATATCGTGTAACCGTGCGCGCAAAACATTTACGAGCTCGTGGGCAAGCTCCACCACCAGGACCACCACCAGAAGAAGCACCCGGTGCATATACAGATTTTAGAACTTTAGCTAAAGGATTACCAGATCCACCACAAGTAACTTATAATAACCAGTAAATATTATAACAAATCCAACTAACATTGGTTACAACAATGTTTTTCAGGATATTCAAGTTGAATCCGGACCACAAAATAACACTTTACTTGTAACATGGCAACCAGTTACACGACCTCCATCGTCTGGTCCGGTGACTGGTTATGCGGTGTACGCCGATGGTAAAAAAGTAACAGATGTCGATTCGCCTACAGGTGATCATGCTCTAATTGATATAGGAAAGCTTATTGGTTTAAATCCTCGTGCCGTAACGGTACGAACTAAATCACGAGATGCACAATCAGCGGACAGTCAACCTACACCAATACCAAGTAAGTATTTCTTTATTTTCGATATTGTGTGAATGTGATTAATTATTTAGGTTCACATATAAAATACAGTTTGTCCAGATTGTAAGCAGAATAAAAATGTTATGAACTTTATCTATTAATGGCGTACATAATACGTAATTGATATTAAAAATTAACAATTTCGTATTCATTTCAAGATAATATAATCATAATATTTTAACACAATAGAAAATTATTTTTCCATGTATATGTATATATATATATATATATATATATATATATATATATATATATATATATATATATATAAATATATATATATATATATATATATATATATATATATATATATATATATATATATATATATATATATATATATATATATATATATATATATAATATGTTTTTGGGTACAGTAATTTTAATGCAAAGTGGTCAACAAATAAATAGTTAAAAAGAATATACGGAATACTACAATTATTAATAGTTTAAAGATTATAATTATAAAAAACTATATTCTAGTAATCATTTTCTACTATACCTGCATGTAAAACTCAATAAAATTAATTTAAATTGTTTTTTAAAAAAAAACTGGCTCACTAATTTTAGAACGTGCCGCAACCCGTAAAGGTCCAAATATCCAACAGCCACATTTAAAAAATCAACGTGGTATTGATGGGATAGGAGGGCAAGGACCTGGTGGCGGACATTTACCGCATAATCAACAGCAAATTATTGAACATGATGAAAATTTGAGCGACAAGGAAGTATTTCCGGGCAGTATGCTTCAACACCATCAACAAATGGCAAGTAGCAAAATTTAATATTAAAAAATGTTCAATCTTAAATTTCATTTGATCATTGATTTATGTTTTAAAAATTGGGTGCTGGTTCTGTTATGAAAAAACTTTTCAAAATTCTTGTTATTCTTATTGATTTTGGGATTTTAATATATAAAGTTAATTAATTTTCATAAATTTTTCACTTTTAATCATACATAAATTAACTTTAATACAGGAATTAGCATGAAAATATTAATTTTGGACCATTTTGAATACGAGGAAATTTGCGCCATATAATACAAATATGTATATTCATAATGAGTGTGCAATTGTAACCCATATTTTTACCCAACATATTACAACAGCGTTTCTCAACATTAACAATATTCTTTCTCAATAGTCTTTATTAATGATATTTTGCTCTTTTTGGTCAGTATAATCTTTCTGTTAAATACGTTTGGTAACAAATTATCGCTGACTTACTCAAATGCCATACTGAAAGTTGACAAATTATCACTGACTTACTCAAATGCCATACTGAAAGTTGAGGCTGGTTTTTTTTACAATACAAGTAAACATTAAGCATATATATTTAAGCAAGTTATAATAAGTTGCAAACAGAGATATAATATAAATACTACTCATAATTGAGGATGATATTTGATACCAAATTGTAGTTACAAAACTGAAAAGTTGTGTGTTAACTATTGGATTTCATTGAATCTCTTAAGCATAGAAAAAGTTATTTGTGAGTGGTTCATTTAAACAAAAAATATTTGGGTCATTTAACTTAAAAGTCTTCCATAAAGTTTTCCATTACAGTAATCATTTTAGGTAATCTTGACAAAGAATTCAAATGTCGATATTAAATGAAACGCTGAAATTCATGTTACTTAATTTAGTTTGAGAAACGCTGAAAATGTCCAAAACTTTAACGTGGTTTAATTTTATTTGTAAATATTTAGACAAATTATTAATTAATTAAACTATACATAGATCTTTTTAGAATGAGTTTTATTTTTTATTAACAGAAAGCACAAAGTTTAAAGTTTGATAAGCTTTTAATTTTATTTGATATTTATAAAAACCTATTTTTTTTTGTAATTTATTTAAAATTATTAATTAAATAATCAGTAGCTTTTTTTATTTTGATTTGATTTAAAAACAAAATTGTTCCAAAAAACTATTAAACCTAACATAAAAATTAGGCAAATCAACAAAGTGGCAATGGAAATAATGATGGTGATGGTAGTAGTTGTAAAAATAGTGGTGGTATACCAGCAATTGAAATAACCAAAGATAATGTGGCAGATGGAACCTATATAAGTGATGATAGTGAATATCAAGAATCAAATAAAAGTGGTGGTGGTAATGGTGGTGGTTCAGGTGTTCAAGGTGGTAAGGGCGGGGGTGCTGTTAGAAGACGTAAAAATGGTACACCACATCAAAAACAAAAGGTTAGAGTATTCCCCAAAACAAACTAATGACACACTATAAAACAAAATTAAGTAAATTTTAAAATAAAACACTAAACAAGAAAATGTATTGTAATTGTTGTCCTTTTTCAATGATTAAAAACAATTAATTTAAACAAATAAGCTAAATTTCATAGATCTGTATAACGCACTACATACATATTATATATATATATATATATATATATATATATATATATATATATATATATATATATATATATATATATATATATATATATATATATATATATATATATATATATATATATATATATATATATATATATATATATATATATATATATATATATATATATATATATATATATATATACTCACTATCATTTTTTCTCAAAATTATTCAAAGACATATGTACGTCTATATCTTTTTTTAATTTTTAACAATCTTCCACTGCTATCATTCTTTATTATCTATTGTAAATCTATTGTAAATACCAATACGTAGTGTCCTTTGTGTTTGCTGCTAATACTTATTTAACTAACAATATTTGCCTATTGTTCACGCATAACAAAATACAATAAGTAGTATCTATTAGAATTAGAAATAATCACGCTAACAAAACTATTTTGTAAATAAAATAAATGTCAAAATATTTTATTGTCTTATTCGTTGTAATTGTGTTTTTAAATAAAATGGTTAAAACATTTTGTTTACTGTACATGTAGCTTCTTGTTAATGTTTAGTTAATATGTCTGTCAAACGCTTACGTCTGCCAAACATAGTCATAAACGAAAGAGTTCTAATTAAATTGCCAATAAGAATAAAAAAACAAACCACATCAGACCCATTTTGGTTCGGTTAAATAATCTTTTCTTTTTAGTTTTAGCATAATATAATTTTTAATTCTAGAACTTGAATCATTAAGATTGTACCATTAAAATTAAACAAACAATCCAGAAAAATAAAGTTTATCCAAAAAACTAAAAGTATGTCCAGACATTGTATTTCCTTTCTTCATCTAATTATCCTTATTACGCTTGAACAACATTATTACATTCTTTCGAGTTACGCAATAAATAGAATTCAAAGTAATGAGTAAACATTTCGATAAGAAAGTTCAAGTTTCTTTATTACTTATCATCATTTATATGTAACCTATTTTTAAAAGTTTGCAATTCTGAATTGATTAAATACAAAATCATGTCCATCAGTTCACTTTTTATAATACCATTTTGTTGGATAATGAGGCATACTATAATAGCATTCAAATAGTCCACGTAGAGAATTACAAATCTGTACATTATAGAGCTCCATACTCATTTGTAAAGGCTGAACGACGATTCGATTGATTTGTTTTGCACGCCGTCAGCGTGTAATAGTTGGGTTCATAATTCATTATATTGATTTTCTAGTCACATAGTTTAAATTGAGTTTCTTTTATCTGCCGCTGTTGGTATTGCACTCAGTATCTCCCGGTTCAAAACGAATAATATAGCTTCCAAAGGGAATAGAACCATGAACACCAATAGAACACTGTAAAAATAAATCAAAAAGTTTGTTCAGAAACTTTTTTTTCCATAGATAGATATAGTACAAAGTAGATATGGTATACCCGCAATGTTTTATCTTTTATAAAAAAAATCAAACAGTGAATTGGACTCAACAGCCTCAATGTCTTACGGTGAACCAGTGATTTACGAATACTTTATATATATTTATTCAATATTTACTTTTTATAGTAGTTATAAAATGTCAACCAAAAGTCCTTTACTATGCGAATGTAGAAGAATTGTTTTTGTGCGAATTCAACATAACCACTAAACTGAAAATAGTGCACTTTTCAGGAAAAGTGATTTTTCAAAATCATAAGAGAGGTTATTGCATGTAAAGAGCTTTTTCAAATTAGCATAACTGGATGAAATGAAACTACTTAAGCGATATTAAGTGGTTATGTTAAATTGCCACAGATTTATCATGTTTAAGCAGTTTAACTTGAAAGGCCATACAAATAATTTACTATTGTTATTTGATCTAAGTAATTATAATTAAACTAGATTATAATATATATATATATATATATATATATATATATATATATATATATATATATATATATATATATATATATATATATATATATATATTTAGTTTTATTAATGATAATAATACTAAAGCTAAATTTATCATTTTCTCTGACAATTTAATGGTTTCATTATTTAGATGTTAACTCTGGAACAAAAACATCTCTATAACAACTCTATAACATTGCTATAATTTGTTATCTTCTACTTTGTAGTGATCCTTCTTTTCTTTTATACAAATACGTTTTAAATTATATTCCTTAAAAAGGTTCTTAAAATTTAGCCAAAAGTAAGGATTGATATAATATTCTTAAACTAAAAATATTGTAATTAATTGATTGCTATTTATTTGAGTTTCGTGCAAGTGTGTGAGTGACCGCCATATATGTTTTTGAAATATATAATTCATACTATACATAATTTTGGTCTAAACAAAAAAATATCCTTATGATTAAATTATACATTTCAAAAATATATAACTATTATTTTTTATACTGAATAATAAAAATATAACAAAAGCTTTTTATTTGTAAATATTTAAAAACAATTATTAAGCTTATCGCTGTTGTATTGTTATGTAGTTGGATAATTAAATTAATATTATGTTGATAATTTATATATGTATACTCCATAAATAGAAATAAATAAAAACTATAAACATAATTTAATATATTTTTTTTACATTTTTTTGATTGTCAATAAGAATAACAGAAGTTCTTTTGAAACTTGCTTTTATAACTTTATTTAATTTAATATTGATTATATAAACACTAACATCACGTAACTCATAAAACATTTAAAAAGCCATATGTGTATATGTACCTACGATCAAGTTGTAAACATTTGGTAAGTACCCTGTGGCGTTAAAATTTTATCAACAATCGTCAACTTGATCGTCATCTTTTCTAAAAATTATTGATTTCTAAACTAAAACTTAGTTTAACTCTTTTCTTCCGTCTAATTAATGTTAATAGTTCATGTAAATATATTTTTTTAATAAATTTCATTTTTTACGTAAACTTTTTGGTGGTACAATTATTTTCAAATTTCTTTCTAATCTATTTACATCATAAATACTTCTTCTACTTGCATATGTATGTCATAAACACATCAAAAACATTTTAAAACTACATGTTAACCACCCATAGTAATACTCATCTATTCAAATTTTATAGAAAATTTAATTTTTAGTATATATGAGCTAAAACTCTTTTTTAACTATTATAATATAATATAAAATTCAATTGATGTACACATAATAAATTTAAACCTAATTTTATTTTTAAATAACATATTAACAGCATGCAAACCGAATCAAGCAACAACAGCCAATGAATATGAATATGCAGAATATAAATATGAATATGAACCAACAACAGCAAAATCAACAACAGCAGCAACAACAACCATATTATAATCCAACATCACAAGGTAGACAGATGAATCAAATGAATACACAAACCGGTCAAATGAATCAAATAAATCCACAAATGGGGCCACAACAAAAAAAACCACGATTTTTCTTAGCAATGTTTGATTATGATCCAAGTACAATGAGTCCAAATCCGGATGGTTGTGAAGAAGAGTTACCATTTCGAGAGGGTGATACAATTAAAGTACGCTTAAATAACAAAACTAAAATAGTTATTATATTTGAAATATTAGCACTATATTAAATAATATTAATATCAATAGTTAATTGAATAGTTAATAATAATATATGGCTTTGAGGCCCTAAACGGCCCTTACCACATTTCAACTGAGACCTTACGAACCATTTTAACGTATTGGTGCACATTGTAGGTGGTCAGCCCAAAGAATGTTTTTACACACAATCACTTTTTATGTCGTCCGGTGCATTTTAATTTTTGGTCAAAGGCGAGAATAGAACTCGAGACCGCGGCGAGATAAGAAACACTCTTAACCATTAATCTACAACCAGCATCATTGAATAGTTAATTCATTTAAAAAATATTTTTATTTATGAAATTTAATGAAAAGGCCAACAAAGCCAACTTCAATTAATTCAACTTACCTTACCTATCAAATACTTTTATTGTGTATCCCTTTGATAAATTTTAAAATAAAATCTAAAATCTAATAGTCGCGGTATTTACCAGTTTGAGGAGTTGAAAAATTTAAATTTCATTTAAATATAATCATTTTGAGGACAAATTATTTTTTTAAATATGCTCCTATTTGTATTTGTAGGTGTTCGGTGATAAAGATCCAGATGGCTTTTATTGGGGTGAATTACGTGGTCGCCGCGGTTATGTTCCTCACAATATGGTAACAGAGGTTGATGAAAACCATATCGGTGCCCAAGGTGGTGTGCCACCACCTGGAACAGCTGGAGCTCCAAGTGTCCGTGGTATAAGCAGAGATAGGTGGGGTGATATATACGCAAATACACCTGTGAAACGAATGATTGCGCTCTATGATTACGATCCACAAGAATTAAGCCCAAATGTAGATGCGGAAGTATGACTTCCATATTAAAATAAATATATTGCAAACATTTTTTTAACATTATTATTTTTCTTTTTTGGTTAATTTACAGCAAGTAGAGTTGTCGTTTAAAACAGGCGATGTTATTTTAGTTTACGGTGATATGGATGAAGATGGTTTCTTTATGGGTGAATTAGATGGAGTCCGGGGCTTAGTACCATCGAACTTCCTTACCGATGGCCCAGATCAATATGATGAACAATTAATGGGACCATCGAAAAAGAATCCTGCTAAAAAAGCAATAAACAATCGAGGCAAAAAACAAGGGTTGGGTGCAAAAGGACCTCCACCACCACCTCGCGATAATATGATGGATATGAATATGGACATGACAATGAAAGGAATGGCTAAAAAAGGTACGATAATTTATTTTAATTTCTATATTATAAACCTTAGTGGCATTATTTGTCTCATAAAGAGAATATATTTTAATTTTCTGCAGATAAATTTAGTATAATTTTTTTTTTATTTAATCATTTAATTAAAAATATTTTTTTTCTTATTTTTTATTTTTAACTTTTATCTTTTAATTCAAAAACATAAACATTACAAAATGTAAATCTTTTATACAACAAGCACCGAAACACGATAAAACTTTTTAATAATTTTATTTGATTATTATATTATTAATTATATTATAATTTTAATAAGCATCTGCAGATGTTGTAAATATATATACTTTAAATTAAAAAGAAATAAACATTTATTTTTATAAATAAATAAAAGCAAAATAAATAAATTAATTAGTTTCTAAATACACTAAAATAAACACTTAGTTAATTTATTTATTTGGACATTTTATAAAAAACACAAAATTATTATAAATAAAATAATTGAATTAAATAACAAATTTAAATTAAATAAATATAAACATCTATAAAATAATTTATAAATATATATAAAAAATATAATATATATAAATATGTATATATATATATATATATATATATATATATATATATATATATATATATATATATATATATATATATATATATATATATATATATATATATATATATATATATATATATGAAGTGTATCCCAAAAGTGACTGATACGAATGGTACGGTTAGATTCCTTGATCAAAGTGAAGACGACTTTACTTTTACCAATTCGCACTGTGCAGCTCCCCTATCAAGTTATAACCGTTTGAAGAGGCGTCTTCCAACGTAGCACGTTGTATTAAAATTAAATCAATATCTCGAGAAATAAGTATTTGTTTTTCGCAAGGCTCATTTTCTTTAAAATAAAGTATAAGATTCACGAATATTTACTTAAAAAGTATTTCAAATTTAAACAAAACTTCTAGAATTCAAATTTTTTTAAGAAATTTTTGTGTTTCTGTACCATGTATCTTTCAACAATTAGTCTTCAACGGTGAATATTTCAGAAAAGCTAACTATGCGTGATATTTGCAAAATTATTTTATCTATTAAAATCAAAAGTTTTCAATAAACATTATAAATTTTCTTTATACGTAATAATATTTCGAAAAATTTATAACAAATGCTCAAAATGTCCACCATTAACTGTTACACATTTCAAACAACTCTTCATGAACGAATTATGAAATTTTACGAAAACGTTTCTGTCTCGTTTGATTTCGTTACAAGCTTCAAATATTTGAACAATCAAGCATTCTTTATTTGCGATAGCAGAAGAATAAACTTAAGTATTTAAATGGCCTCAAAGGAAAAAAATCTAATGGATTTAGATCCGGTGATCTTGCCGAGATTGATTGATTTAATTGTAATACAAGGTGCTTTGTTGCAAGACGCCGATTCAACCGCCTATAACTTGATAGGGGCGCTTCACAGTGTGAATTGGTAAAAATAAAGTAGATTTCACTTTGATCAAGGAATTCAAACGTACCATTTGTGTCGGGCACTTTCGGGACACCATGTATATATATATATATATATATATATATATATATATATATATATATATATATATATATATATATATATATATATATATATATATATATATATGCGTACACATTACACATAGATATATAATTATATATTGTTTTTTTTTATGGTTAATTTGCTAAAATGCTTATTTTAATTAATTGAACAACAATTTAATTTTATTTCTTTTAATGTTTGGTAACAGATGTTTTAATTAATTTTAGTTGTATTTTAATTTTTTTCATTTACTTATTTAAAACAGAAAACAAATTTTATAAATAATACAATTTATAAAGAAATGTAATTTTGTTGGATCAAAATTGAATTGAAATTGCGCCAGTATGTAAAAAAAACGTCGGCTGAGTGCGGTTACTAAACAACTTAGGCTTTGTTTGATGGGAAGATTAAAAAGAAGTGGCACCTATAGGTTACTAGTTAACATCCTAGTATTTCACGATATTTAGTTACCATTTGCCTCTTATTACAGTGTATCTCAGTAGGATTTTTTTCGAAAAATTACATAATTAATTACTTTTAACACATATGTGCAGTCAATAATAGATTTCATAAGTGACAATCAAATAACCTGTGCCTTGTGTTATTTCTAACTAAACTTTACAGTTGTTAAAAAATAATAATTCTCACACAATGATTTAAAAATTCAAATTCATAGTTAAAATATATGAAAAACAACATCAAACTGTTTATAACTTGTGTATATAATTTGCATCTACAACATATTTCGCACACTCTTCATTTAACTAAAATAAAATGAAAACGTAACCTTACGATGAAACTTTTCGTCCAGAATCTGGTATAAAATAGCATAATGTGCTCTCTAACAGTTTAGACTGTCATTTAATCTTAAAAATTGGACTGAGGTACATGGTATATATAGCAAATTGTAATTTTCATAATTTTTATCACATCCATTAACGCAATTGAAACCTTTTAATTATAAATAATGTAA
Organism: Tipula lateralis; assembly: GCA_963932295.1. Lineage (NCBI taxonomy): Eukaryota > Metazoa > Arthropoda > Insecta > Diptera > Tipulidae > Tipula > Tipula lateralis. Next base: position 198,202,193 of record OZ010737.1, read on the forward strand.
ATAATAACGATTTATAGTATTATAATAAATCTATTAAGCTTTCATGTTTACAATTACAAAAATATCCTTTTTTGTATTTTACTATTTATTCCCAATATTTAAACTATCACTTGTAGTTTTTAAAGCGTATGGATGAAATTGCGGTGTTTAATTATTTTTCTTTCGAAAATTATATTTATGAAGATGTTACCAAATTATTTTGGTTTTGGAATTTAATTGATTATTGACGCAAATTGATAACTTAAAGTTATATTAAATTTTAAATTAAACATTTTAAAATAGGAAAATCCCCTAAATGGAACTTATTTATATACCTAGTTGGTATACAAAAGCCAATGTTTAAATCAATTTATTTTAAAACAATTATTTTATAATTTTGTTAAGTCCCACAAGTATTCTGAATTCGGCTAATATGAAACTTTAAACCTTATATACTCTTTAAAAATCATTAAAGATGTAAGAGATATGAAGAGTGGCGCACAAAAATCGGTGCTAAAAATTTACCAGTGACTAAAAAACCAGTGGTTTTAATTATCACATAGCATTACATACATAGCACATATATACATAGTATACTATAAACATATTATAATGACAAATAAACTCAAACGCTAATTATATACATATTATTTAAGATAAATTAAATATATATTATGATACAACCTTAAAATATTAAAAATGTTATTAATTTAAATATTTGGAATGTTACCCACTCTTTGAGGTTTAAAATAAACAAATATTTTCAAGTTAGAATTAAATGTTAGAAGCACATTCGTTCTATTTAACTCATACTACTGGCAATTTTTGAATGACTGATATTAGGAAAATTTTTGGATGAATGAGCTGAAAATGTTTAACTAATGGTGTACCAATCTTAATTGATTGTGAAAAAAAATCGAAAACAGCCATAATAATTTAGCTAACACCTTGCATAATTGATGAATCTTTCTTATTTAGCTTATTTTTAAAATTAACTATCTTAATTATATGTTATAGTCATTAAATATTATTTAAAGTAACGTGGCATTTCGTTCGAAAGGTACTGGGATCAAAGTTCAATAACAATCTCAATAATATTAAGATTGTTATTGAACTTTTCAATGCGATCTCATAAATCGATATAATACGATATATTATTCAAATAATTATTTTAACTTACGCCCTCTTCGATAATAATACTTATTTGTGCAAATAGCTAGACTTAATAACGCAAGAAAAGCAAGTAAAATCCCGTCTGTAAATATCATCATTCCTAGTTGTAGAATGAAATTAATTTTGAACATTGGTTCTCGTACCATCAATATGCAACATTTTTTAAATCAAATGTGTTTACAGCAGTTTAATGCAATTTAATTGTAT
>OZ010737.1:198207567-198252567 GCA_963932295.1 Tipula lateralis
ATTCTCATTTGCTATGATCTTAGTTCTAGTAAAGTGGGCAGATCAGATCACATAGAATTATATATACGATGCCAAGTTTGCACATAATTTTTTTTTATAAAATGATAATTAGAAGCACCTTTTCTAAAATCACCTGGTAATATATAGATACACATTAAAAGACACTAAGCAAAACCAATTATCTTTCAAAATTGTTTGCGCTATTTTAATATATTCACACATCATCAGTAAAACTAAAATTAGATTTTTTTAAAAATATAGTTTTTAGTAAATTCCAAAAATATTTTTTATACAAAATGTACTACACTTACTACACAAAATTATTATTTTGTTTTTTGCATATTAAATCAAACTTAACAATCGGTCGATTTTTCATAACCTGATAATAAATTAATATAAATTAAAAAATCAAATCAAAGTTATAACTGAAAACATAAGAAAACTGCAGATTTGTGAAACAAACAAATTTGTTCATTAGATAATTTATTTCATTAGCATTCCTAGGACTATACAGTTATAGCAGTTATGTATGTACCAATAAGCTAAGTTATAACTGAAAACATAAAAAAACTGCAGATTTGTGAAACAAACAAATTTGTTCATTAGATAATTTATTTCATTAGCATTCCTAGGACTATACAGTTATAGCAGTTATGTATGTACCAATAAGCTAAGTTATAACTGAAAACATAAAAAAACTGCAGATTTGTGAAACAAACAAATTTGTTCATTAGATAATTTATTTCATTAGCATTTCTAGGACTATACAGTTATAGCAGTTATGTATGTAGCAATAAGCTGTTCAAATTTCATAAGCTATGCTTTAAATAAACTATCACGTTTTACACCGGATGTAATTTCATTCTTTAATGAACATTTGAAATTATTCTTAACCAATCGTAAACATTCTTTCGAAATTATTTATTTACCAAAACTTCCAATTAAATTTAGAAATAATATTGTAGTTTAATGATCGAACATTTAATTGAAGATCCTAAAGAATCTTCACTACTAAAATCATACGTAACACAAACTTGATTTGATTTTTTTCTAAAACTACTAATTAATAATCTTTTTTGTTATTTCTTATTAAAACATATTAAATAATTGACATAAAAAAGGGCAGGGATGTCTCACTATTTACAAAATTCTATTTTATCATTTTATACGTTTGTTTTTTTGTTTTGTTGTTTTTTACTATATAATTGTCGTAATCGTAATGTGCTCGAAACTAAATAAGAATTATCGTTTATGTTTTTTATATACGAATGAATATATTTTCTTGGAAAAAGTACCAGAAAAACTATGTTTTTGTCTATGATTGTGAATTATCTATATAAGTATCTATATATACATACAATATTCGTACATAAATAAATATTTTTTGGCGTTTTGATGTAATGTATATTGTATAATCTTAATATATTATATTAGTTAAACAAAAGTAAGAATATACTAAAAAGTACAAATTTATCATATATTTTGTATACTCGTATCTAACGTATTTCTATTTCTATATATAAAAATTATATCTACTATCTTCTTTCTAAAATTAATTCTAAGTAAAAACTATTTTCTATCTGCATGCTCTAACTATATATACTCTATATATTTTATATGAATGAATGTAGCTATGAATTAATAATTAATATTTTCTTGTAATTAAATCAAAATTCTTAATATTTTTGCACGGGACTGTATAGCTAAGGACGTTTTCAACTAGCAGTTTGATGGTTTCAAAACTAAATACATATTTAAATAGTTTCCGGCGTTCTATTATTTATATATATTTTATATTTAAAATATTGAGTAGTTTTAAAAATATTTACGGTCTTTTGTAGTTTTACGTTAACAAAAATATTAATAATACAAACTAATTAACAACAATTTCTTTAATATAATTTTTATTAATTTTTTGTTAAATAATTTGCTAAGATTCAGTCGGTTAAGAGGATATGTGTATTTTAAGTTATTTTTATCATTTTACTAATTTTCCCAATTTTTAATATTAGTTTTGTTTTGGTTTAATGCACATTTTCTAATATAAATAGAGAATTGTTTTTTACAAAACAAACAAAAATGTTTTGTTTTACCAAAATTTTAGATTTTGTCGAAAAAATTAAATTCCAATTAAAAATTTAATTTATTAATTATTTAATTTCCATATAATTTTTAAAATAAATTAAATAATTGTTATTTAGTAGAATGTTTTTAACTAGTTAAAATATAATTTATTAAAATTCCAAAAGAACCAAATCAAAAAAATTTAGTAAAGTGGGTTTGTGGGTATGATTAGGATTAACGAAGAAGATACGCATTTTTAGGGGATGCAGGGGAAGACCGTAGGCGGGAAAGGGACCGGAGGGAAGAAAGGGACCGTTGGTAAAAAGAAATTAATGGCACATCAAACGATGTCTTCATATTTAATGCAAGAAATGCAACAGCAAGATCAACAAATGATGTTAGATAATATGAATCCACAAAATAGTCAAAATATGCAAAATATGCAAAGGCAAAATTTGCAAAATATGCAACATATTAATCAATTACCAAATAATCAAAACAATCAAACTACAAATAATCAACAACAAAATAACCAACAACAAAACAGTAACCCACAACAAAACAATCAATTACAAAGTAATAATAATCAACTCCAGAGTAATCAGCAACAAACGAATATGTATAATCAACAACAAAATCAACAACAGCATCCACAGCAACAAACAACATCAGGCGGTATGTTTTCATCAGTAACAAATGCATTTTCGGGTTCATCAAATACAGGTTCCGATGGTAGCGGCTTGTTTGGCAATCGACAACAACAACAATCAAAGGGCATTTCTCAGGTGACTCCGCAGTCTCAGCAGAATCAACATCAGCAGCAAATACACCAACAGCAGCAGCTTCAGCAGCACCAACTTCAGCAACAGCAACAACAGCAACAACACCAACAACAGCAACAGCAGATGCAACAAATGCAGCAAATGCAACAACATCAGCAACAACCACTGCTACAACAGCAACAACAGCAACCACAACAATCTTCATTTGGTGGTAGTCTTGGTAGTGCTGGTCCATTTGGTGGTGCACAACCTATCCGACCTGGTGGCCCGTTCAGTGGTCCATTTAGCGGACCATTTGCAAATAATTTAAATCAACAGAAACCTCCACAACAACAACAAGGACCCAACTTTATGCAAAAAATTAACGATATAACAGCACCAAGTGGTGATATACTATCAAAAGGTAAAGAACTTATATTCATGAAATTTGGTCTTGGTGGTAAATAACCCCGGGCAACATTAATGTTTAATTTAGATCATCCAATTTTTTTATTTTATAAATTATTAAGAACGCACATTCTATTAAACAAAATAAATAATAATAATAACAATAAGAATAATAATAAATATAATTATATTTATAAAATAATAAAATCATTATCTCTGCTAACTTGAGTGGAATCCTACTTATTTAACTATAAATATATTTAAAAAACAAATTATCATTACTATTTAACTCTATATATATATATATATATATATATATATATATATATATATATATATATATATATATATATATATATATATATATATATATATATATATATATATATATATATATATTATATATATAAATATATATATATATATATATATATATATATATATATATATATCAGACAAAAAATATTGTTATTTAATGATTAAAATAATTAAACAATTTAAAAAAATGCAAAAATATTACCTTTAATCGTGTCTCTATAGCACAATAATTAAACAAATAATCTAAAAATTCTTTATCCAGTTTTGTTATCTACAAAAATTTTTTTATCGTCATAAAGTGTACTGTTCTAAGCCCACATATGTTTGTAAAGTTATATATCCATAAGATATTGTAAATACACGGGTATATATTTCGATGGTTATGTACTTCAATGTATCTTAAAAATAATAACGCAACCACTTGTTAAAAATTTCACTATATTGTTGAATAAAATTTCCATCTCATCCTATAACATTTACTATTTTTGAAAGGCCACACAATTTAAACTAAAACTGTTTAATTTAAAATCTACCTTACCATTTGTATTCAATCAACAAAATTCAATTATTCTTTGTTGGATGATAGATTGCTAACTCGTTCGAACTAGTTATTTTACAGCTTACCTTTATTATATTTTAGAATTTAATTCCAAATAAATTTGCTACAATTTATTATAAAAATATTTTAAATTTTTTAAATTAAAATATGTCAGTTGTTCTTTTATTCTTTACATATGTATATATATATATATATATATATATATATATATATATATATATATATATATATATATATATATATATATATATACATATATATATATATATATATATGTAAAGAATAAAAGAACAACTGACATATTTTAATTTAAAAAATTTAATGTATATATATATATGTATTTTATGTATATATTTTATGTTTTATGTATATATATATATATATATATATATATATATATATATATATATATATATATATATATATATATATCTTTACACACAAGTGTCTAAACTCAATATTTTCAAATTTTGAGCAAGAGCATTTGAATTTTCATTAAAGAGTTTACCATAAATGTAAGAAAGTTGTAGCTTTTTATCCAGACTCAATGTATTTACTTCACCTCAAATAACCTTTAAACACTGTTATAAAATATCTAAATACAATTTCAAATCTTGGTTTTGAAAATTTGAAATTATTGTGTTTAGCCACTTTGACTTGTGCGTATTTATATATATAAGTATATATATATATATATATATATATATATATATATATATATATATATATATATATATATATATATATATATATATATATATATATATATATATATATATATATATATATATATATATATATATATATATATATATATATATATATATATATATATATATATATATATATATATATATATATATATATATATATATATATATATATATATATATATATATATATATATATATATATATATATATATATATATATATATGTAATTTTCCACCAACATGCGTTTCGTGTCATTTTGAGATAAGAAATACAAAACCATTTTAACAATACATAATATATACCCATAATATATATTATAAATTTTCCACCCAACTAAACCAAACCCGGCGTTGATGATAAAAAAATTGCCCTTTTAATACAAATAAAAGAAACAAATAAAAATTATTTTTATTTATTAATAATGCAGGAAATTGATTGAATAAATATAAATATGTACTGTTAAAGTTAAAACAAAAATTATTTTTAATTGTTATTGTTAAAATAAAAATTAAATAAATAATTCTTGTAATAAATAAAACCTTTACTTTCATTTCATAAAAAATTAATTCGAAATTCGCTTTCTATTTATAAGGAATTCGAAATAAAACATAATAATAAGAAATTCTGCTAAATAAATCAAATAAAAAACTCATATTATACTAAATTAATTAATTTAAATATCTGTTAACATATAGTAACTGTTATTTAATTTAAAAATTAAAATTATTATATATTTTAAAAATAAAAACAGAAAATATTTAAAAAAAAAAAAGCATAAATTCAGTTCGGTGCCTTCTGAATGTTTGACTCGTGGATCTTTTCATTTCGCCGGGCTATTATATTTGTTGTTTAAATTAAAATTATTTATGTCAAATAATTACTTTTAACTTAGCATAATTGATTTAAAGACATATTTTTTACATAATAAATCGCCTTTAAATTTCAAAATTTAATTTTTAAGTTTTACAATAAAAAATAAAATTAAGTGTATTTCACGATTATGTTTATTTTGGCACACGGAATGCTTGGCAAATTTCGTATACTCTTACTCATTCAACATTAAACCATTGATTGTAAATCATTTAACTATCTGAAAAATTAATTTACTAGTTCAAAAATATTTAATATACAACATTTCGATCGAATATATTTGAGTACAACTTCAAAGCGTTTGATATTGAAACACTTGAAATTAATTTGTCAATTAATAATACAATTTAATTAAATTAAAATTTCTTTAATTAATTTATTTAACAATATTGGTAAAATTGTAAACTAATAAATTATGATTGATATAGTTAAATAGTTGTTCAAGCCACTTATGAATCAAGAATTTAAGATACAACATTTCACTTCGAAGCTACATAACTTTATGTTAGATTAGCTTAAACTAAAGATGAATTGAACTTCAAATATTGATACAAATGCTTTTTCAATAAATCTCTAATCGCATAAATATCTAATCGAATTTTTCGACTGAATTCTTACAAGTTTCTGTTAAGTATGAAAAAGTACTTTTTGAACTATAAAAATGAGATACTCACAGAAACACGTGCACACAAATAAATAAAATCACATATCCAACTACATGCAGAACTAAAAATATGTTTCCCTTGATACGAAATAAATAACATGTATAGTAAAAAATATAATTTCACACAAAACAGCAAATTAATAACATTAAAATAATACCAACGTAAATCAGGGACCAATTTTAAATTTAGCAGAAATATTATATTAAAAATCAAAGAATATTATAATAATAACAATAATTTACATTTATTCCTTGTTTATGTAACAAAAATCGTCTACAATTAATTTAATTTTAATTATTTGACATAGAAAATGTAATAATACACAGGATTAAAATTTAATTTTGTAAATATAAATATGCTAAATAAAAAATTAAATATAATTGAGATTGAAACAGCACAACTATAAATCAAAATATCACATATTTTTGACTGAGAAATTAATTAATTAAAAACTTTATTTATTTATTATGTAAATTATGCATTTTGTGATAATAAAAATAAATTCAATTTTGTGCACATTGGCTTAAGTCTTAATTTTATAAGTTTTATTTAAATATTTATAATTTTAATTGAAGGCTACACCTAACTGAAACTAAATCGATATATTTATAAGCATATATATATATGTATATATATATATATATATATATATATATATATATATATATATATATATATATATATATATATATAATTATATATATATATATATAAATATATATATATATATATATATATATATATATATATATATATATATATATATATATATATATATATATACATATTTATATATAGATATTTATATGTATATATATATATATATATATATATATATATATATATATATATATATATATATATATATATATATATATATATATATATATATATATGTATATATATATATAGAAGTTTTAAAATCATGATCATTTGTAAATATTTTGAAACATAACCGGCCCGACGTTATGACAACCCATATTGATTGTACATGGCCGCATTATTTCTACTAAACAGAAATTAAATATACGCTAAGTTTAGCATGGATATATTCTTTCTGTATATTATTTTGAAAAAGCGTCTATTAAAACACCTATAATGATATATATCTATATATAAAAAAAAAAATATATATATATATATATATATATATATATATATATATATATATATATATATATATATATATATATATATATATATATATATTTATATATATATATATATATATATATATATATATATACATATATATATATATATATATATATATATATATATATATATATATATATATAAATACATATATATATATATATATATATATATATATATATATATATATATATATATATATACAAATTGAAATAATTGTTGAAAAATTATACTAAATATTAATTAAAACTTATTTGAGAAAAATCGTTTTTACGCGGACATATCACTGCTAGCTATTTTCCCTTCTAAGTAAAAGATAAAAATTAAAGAAATCCTCCGACTAATCCTTAAGCCTTTAGTATATATATATATATATATATATATATATATATATATATATATATATATATATATATATATATATATATATATATGTATATATATATGTATATATATGTATATATATACATATATATATATATATATATATATATATATATATATATATATGTTTATATATATAAATATATATATATACATATATATATATATATATATATATATATATATACATATATATATATATATATATATATATATATATATATATATATATATATATATATATATATATAAAACTAATTATAATATTCAATTATAATTTAACTGCTTTAATTACTAATTATATATTTCTAAATTAATTAAAAAGATTAGATTTCCTGTTGTCCTCAAATGGAAATTTGGTGTTCATCTAACTTAAAAATTAAAATAACATAAAATATATATATAAATATATATAAATATATATATATATATATATATATATATATATATATATATATATATATATATATATATATATATATATATATATATGTATATATATATATATATATATATATATATATATATATATATATATATATATATACATATATATATATATATATATATATACATATAAATATATATATATATACATATATACATATTTATATACATATAAATATATATATATATATATATATATATATATATATATATATATATATATATATATATATATATATATATATATATATATATATATATATATATATATATATATATATATGAATGTTAACTATAATCAACATAACAATGTTAAACAAATTAAAACTAACAAAAGCATCATTTATAAAACTCAAATTTTGAATGGATATATAGCTTATGTACAAAATAATTAAAAATATGTTTAGAAACCATTATTATTTTTTGAATCATTTTAAATACAATTGCAACACTAAAATGAACATCAACTTTCCATTTTCTAACAAAACATGTTTTATATTGAATAAATATGATTTCGTCATCTAATTAAATATTAATCAAACAATACAACTAGTTTATTAATTTATTATTTATTTGAAACCCTATTTTCGTAAGAAAACCCCCTGTTTCGCAAGTCTATAAAAACCAGTCATATTTTAATATACATTTTTTTTTTAAATAATGTTCTTATTTATTTCAAAAAATATGAAAAGAATAATTAAGATAAACTCTGTACAGCACCAAACAAATCGATTTATGAAATGAATTAATAAAACAAAAAAAAACTAAAATTTAAATATAATTAATTATTAATTAAATTATGAAAATAAAATAAATTAAATTAAAAGAAAAAATGAATAAATAAAATATTGAATAAATAACAATTTCTCTCTCATTAAAAAATTGTGTTTTAGTTATTAATATTTTATTTTATTTATTTAAAATACTTATGGATTCCATTCGATCTCGTTTACAAAATTAATCGATTGTTCAGCGGATGACGGTTGATAATATATATCCCATAAATCACTGATAAAGACTAAACTATTTCCTTCGTCTAGTAATACGTAATGCTCCCCGCATATCTCATAACAAGGGTCGCGTGCCACCAAATTAATCTCCAAATTACCTTTAAGTTGTAACATAACTACTAATCCATTCATATGTAGTTGTTTCAAATTATTGTTGTGATAATTATAATTTTGTGACATTAGAACCCAACTATACTGAGCAGGATGCAAATGTGATGATAAAAACGATGGCCGTTTAACTATTAGTCGTGATGCTTTAACTGCTTCAAATTTACAATTCTGGAAATGTAAAAACCAACCCTCCGTTGAATCCATATTTTTTGAAAGAATCAACGTTTCTTCAATATTTGAATATTTTCCAAGTATTAAATTTGATTGTATTTCACAGGGCACCGAATCAATCATTTCGTCTAAAGAAAGTAAAAAATCGGTGAAATTATTGCCTTTCAAGCCGGAATGTGAACTTTGAATAGTTACGGGTAAACCACGGATAAGATATCGTTCGTACAACAATTCATAATTTTGAGATAAAATGTGATCGACACCTTCTGTATATAAAACAAAAGTAATTTTAAAACTGAAATCGTTTTCAATGAATACAAATTACCATAATTTTCACAAACGACACAGTCATTTTTATACAATATAGAAGTTCTAGAATCACTTGCAACTTCTTTGTTCCAATAATTCAACAAGCATTTCTCTTGCGCCAAATTCTTCCAATTCCAAACCGGCAGTATTTTCACCATCAAAATTTTTCCAATTGCAGTCACATTCCATTGCAAGTACGATACATTATATAGAGCCATGCATAATACACCTAACACGAAAATTTGAATAATTTTACTCTTCCAAAAATTATATCGCAATTCAGATTTCAGTGGCTGCAACACATTTTCCATTTCTGCATTACTCAAATTGTATTGCTTGACTGAATCAAAAAACACTTCAAACTTCTTATAAACCTCGTTGGTGTTAGTTTTATTTGAATTTACTCTGAACAATTTATTAATAAGTGGAAACATTTTATTCGTAACTGATAGCTTGTTGAATAAAGAGATTCTTTTTATATACTCATATCATGACGGCATGATTACGCAGAATCCGGTATTATGGAGAGCACAAACAAAATCAAATATAAAAAATGCTGTTGTTGTAAAATGATAATAAATAAAAGTGTTAAAATATCGATTTACGTGGTGTGCCGATGTACATAATATGAGTATATAATGATCCCACTTGTTAAATTTGCTCCCATTCGAAAATTAAACGATTCGTATCGTATAATTTCTAAACAAAGTGGAAAATTGATTTATAAATTGCGGATTAAAATCGATTTAGAGAAATCTAATCAAGCGAAATTATTTTATAAACAAATGGGTTATATATTTCTTCATATTGGTATCAACATTATGTATTGTAACTTTGGTCGGATGGTTGGCCCAATTTAATTGAAAATTGTTATGTGAGTTTGTATGTATGTTTATTGTAAAAACCTTGTCGAACGTGTTGGATAGATTAGACCGTGTGTATGGTTGTCGGTTAGTATTTTTTTAATATTTAATGAAATTTAATTGAAATCGGATGGTAGCAAAAAAATTAAAATTTTTAAATTAAATTTAAAAGTTAAATTTTTCTTAAGTAATATTAATTTAAAAAAAAAACTGTTGCCAGTTTAGTTAGACCGAATATATTACAAAATAATTTTAAAGGAACCACTATAAACCTGCTGAATAAATCTATGAATATTTTCGGATATTAACATTTAACGAAGTCAAGTTGCTTACAGAATTTATATTATATATATATCATTTGGCTTATAGAGGTTATTTGAATATCAGTTGATTTATGACTCAATACTTTATTTAATTATATGACTAACGAAACTGTATTCTTGTAGCATATCATTGATGTAGTTAAGTATTAATTGGTGGCAATAGGTGTGATCCAACATAGAATAACTTCCAAAAGTGTTCGTGATACCTCCTCTTGATGATCGCTGAGCAACTAGTTCGTTGTGGGTTCTCATTGGCCATTGCGTCTGGTCTACAAAACATCAAGACATTGAACGTCACGCCTCTTGAAACAACGCAGTTTGAGTAATAGAACTCTGAACTTATCAACAAACTACATACATACACACTACATACAATCTATTCTATGTGGAAAAAACAGTTTGCTCATTCATTCTCACTAATACTAATTTTATGTTATTTAATTACCATGATAGCATGGACTAACTCTTTGGTAGGCTAATTCTTTGAAAATTATTATTAATATTTTATGCTGGCTATTATTAGCTTACCTACCGTATAAGAAGACCATTCTATTCTAGGATTATATAGGATACACATAGTAGGATACGAACAGTCAGAGTGCTGAGTGAGTTACTTCTTGATTTTATTTTAAGTAAAATTTATTTTAAGTAAAAGTATAAAATACCTTTATATATTTAATAAATAGTGTTGAACATAACAGTTGTCTTAACTTCTGCAAAGACAATTTACTGAACTAGAAAGTGTCTAATAGCCATAATCAAAGAAGCACTACTATCTTCAGTTTGAAGTGGTAACTAAACCGGTCAAAACCTCGATTTATATAAACAGAAGGAAACTCGGCTACATAACTATCTTAGATTATTAACTACTAAGTTCGGTAGTTTCTCTATAAAAACCCGGTTTTTGTACAAGAGTTTGATAACTTAATGACAAGCAATCTGTGATGTCTTTTGTAAATCAACGACGTAATGCCAAAACTAAAGTCAAGGGGGGATTCTGTGGCAAAATACAAGAATCCTCTGAGGGTTTCAGGGTAGGTAAAGTACATTATTTATTTATTTAATGCATAATATTTATACTAAGGAGAAGAATCACATATGGATTCAAAATGTACAAATTATAGCACGATAAGATGGAAACTCGATACCGCGGTGTGATGAGAAAATCTTAACCATTAAGTATTGTTTTTAATATTTTAAATTAATAAATTTAATTATTGTGAACAAGAAAAAAGAACACAACTTTGATAAGAAGTGCACAAAATGCAGCCTTCGGGCACAATACATCCTATTTCCAAAGCAATCAATTTTCGGCTTTGGCAATAGATGCGTATACAGATCTAAGGAAAAAAAATAAGAGTATCCTTGGCCGGTAATAAATGCGAAAAATATTTTCTGATAAAACGAGACGACGATGAGGCCAACTTTCGAAATATATCACCATTGATAATACAAAAGGGTCTTGAAATCATCACAAACCAAATTAAACAAGTCCAAAACACGAGAGCGGTAAGTTTTAACAGCTGCAGACAAGGATATTGCTAGTTTACCAATTGCAAAAAGTTTAGCGAATATGACTATCATTGTAAAGGAACATGCCACCTTAAACTTATGCAAAGGTGTAATCTTCTGCCATGAGCTCAAATGTATAACCAAGACAGACATTTTACAAAGACTAAGAGAACAGAATGTCATCAAAGTCAATAAAACCAAAAACCATTTAAATGGAGAACACGGCTTTAAATATTTTAACCTTCGGGTTAACCAAATTACCCCGTTACATAAAAGGGCTATTTATACCTGAATGTGAGAATGTAATGTTATATCTGAATGTGAGAATGTACATACCAAATCCATGACGATGTCATACTTGTCAAAAGAGATTCGTTCACAACTGCATATTTTAAAAGGACATTGTTTAAAACGGCATATTCCAAAACGGCATAAGGTTCAAAACGACAGTTTTTAAAAGGCATTTTTCAAAACTGCATAAGGTACAAAACGGCATATGGTTCAAAATGACATTTTTTAAAACGGCATTTTTCAAAACTGCATAAGGTACAAAACGGCTTAAGGTTTAATTAAGCACGTCTAATTTGTCTCTCCACTTCTTGAATTCCTCTATGTGCTCTCTCATGTCCCTTACTGACAATAGCACTTTGTCTATCTTCGTTGGTTACATCTTCGACCATCTTAGTGACGAAGACGAAGTAGCCGTTTTGGGAAAAATTTTCTCGAAAGCTTTCTTGTATTGTCCCGTATAACGATTCTGGGGCTAGTATTGCTGTTTGCTTCCCATTGTGAAAATTTTTTAGGCATAGCGTAATATCCGCTCTTGAAAAATTTTCTTTTACAATTATGATTCTTTTATAGTTTGGGAATACTTCCTCTGAGATAATGGTATCGACAGCACTGGAGAGCTTAGATATTATTTGATTCCGATAGTAGTTTATTGGACGATCGTCGAAGTGTAAAAAATAATCGGCTGAAGTATTAGCTGAATTGTGCTTGTCTTACTATTGTCGGTTTGTTGTTCTATTGGGATATCTACCGTATCACGTGAAGTGTTTACAGATAATTCATTACTATTAATTTCTTCTGTTGTGGGCAACCTACTTAGTGCGTCTGCAACCACATTGGCTTTTCCCTCTTTGTATACCACGTCAAAATCGTAATCTTCTAACTCTAATCTCCATCTTAATATTTTTAAGTATTTTTCGGATGATTTTATGAACGTGAGTGGCTTGGGATCTCTTATCAAAGCAATTTTGTTACCGTACAGGTATGGCCGGTATTTCTTCACGGCCCAAATTATGGCGAGCGCTTCTTTTTCGTTTGTCGCATAGTTAATTTCTGTCTTGTTCAAGGTTCTCGAGGCGAAGGCAATTGGTCTTTCAATTCCATTTTGAACTTGGGACAGAACAGCACCAAGTTCGTAATCTGACGCGTGGGTAGTCAAATTGAATGGTTTCGCGAAGTCTGGGTATGTAAGTATTTGGTATGTGGCTATCGTTTTCTTTAATGTTTCAAATGATTTGATATATTCCTGATCGTTGAGATTCAGGGGGATATCTTTCTTTAGATATTTTGTCATATTTTTGGTTATTTTTGAGTAGTCCTTAATAAACCGACGGTAGTAGCCTGAGAGCCCGAGAAATTGTTTAATTTGCTTCGGCGTCTTTGGCAGTGGCCAGTCTAGTATTTTCTTGACTTTGTCTTTATTGGGTTTTACACCATCCTGTGTAACCACCCACATGCCATAGGAACTCTGTTTCCTTTCTTAAGAACTCGCATTTGTAAGTTGTTCTAATTTGTTATGTGTTGTATATGCAACTTTATATCCAAAGTTTTTGAATATTAATATGCCGAAATAATTATATATAAAATAAAAATTTACGCATATAATTCCACAATAAGGAATATTTTAAATAAAAAATAAAAATATTTTATTAATATTTTATTTTATTAAAAAAAGTGGAATAAATCACACACTGACAAATTTATAATGAATTTCCATAAGTAAAATATTCTGATTTTCCCAGATTGTCTAGTATTTCCTCAATCTGCGGAATGAGAAATTGGTCGTTTATCGTTTTTTCGTTTAATTTCCGATAGTCGACTCTTAGTTTATGTATGCCAGATGCATCCTCTTTCTTGGGCACCACCCAGATAGGTGAGGAATACGGGCTTTTCGAGTTTTTAATTATGCCACTATCCAGAATTTCTTGTATCTGGTTTTCGACGTCAGTTTTGAATTTGTGAGGATATCTATAGGTTTTGATGTAGATTGGATTTTCATCCACGGTTGGAATTTTATGCTTAATGATTGCGGACAGTTTTTCGTCTAAGCGTAGCAAAACAGCTGGATTTTTGTGGATTAAATTAATAAGAGTTGTCGTTTCTTTATCGCTCAAGTGATCTGTTCTGAGTAATCTTTTGATTGTCTCTTTATTAATGCATGAATTTTCAGAGACAGGTATTGGGTTTAGTGTTTCAAAATTATTGCATTTTAATTTTAATTTAGGTAGGTATTTTGAAGGTTCTGGCTCATTGGTCAGAATGTTAACGGATGTTTTGTTTTGACTTGCTCTATATAGACCTGGTTTGATTATTATGTTCTCATTCAGTTTATTGAAGTCTGAAACTAGCCAATCACCGTTCTGTTTGGTGTCGAATGTGACTGTGTGGTTGTAGAAATTATTGTTAGGGTAATATTTGTAGAAATTGAATGGTTTATCTTTGAACGAAATCGTACTCGTTTCATAATTGATTTTCGCATTTGTTTCTGCCATATATTCAGAGCCTAGAATCCCATCAAAGAAGTTGTGGAATCCCAGTTCATAAAAAGTTTGTTTTGGCATTCCTGTTCCTAGTAAATTTATTCTACATTTTTTATTTGATTTATGAACTCCTAGAATATTTTTCACAAACATTTCATGTGGTTCTAACAGGTTTGTTGGTAAGATACCTGGCTTTATAATGTTTTTGTTAGCGCCAGTATCTATGAGAAGTTTGATTGTTTTGTTGATAATGAGGAACGGAAGAAAATTTAATTTTCCGTGTCGGATTCTTGACCCATCTGAAAATGTACTTCTTCAGTAGTCGATTCTTCCGAATTAGTTGGTCTTACTGCGTCTTCCTCGGTTGAGCACAGTTCGTGATTATAAATCAATTTTTTATTGAAACTTCGCTTCGAATTTAAGGAAGGATCAATTTCCATTGGAGTTGGAATTTCGTTTTGCTTCCAATGGTTTTGTTTTGAATGTGTAACACTGTTGTTTGATTTCGTTTTCTCGAATGTATTTGGAAAGTTGGATTTAACTTGGGTGATATTTTGTTTTCTTGAATTATTTGATATACACTCGTTTTAGTTGAATTTGTATAGAAAAGCGTACGCTTCTTCTGTTAAAGACACAGGTTTAGCCGCTTGGGCATAAGCAAAGTAAGGTTTCTTTAAGCCGGACAAGAACGCTGCAAGTGCATCTTCATCGATAAATAAGCAGATGGCTTACCACGATTGGTTATATACTTCCTTTTGTTTCGCCAGCGTCTTTATATTTTCTACAATTTCTTTCGTCTTATTGTAGAAATTGTAAATAGGCGTGGTCTCTGTTTGCTTATTTGCCCAAAGTTGGGATTTATAATAAGCTAATTCTTGCTTGTCCCCTAAGGTGTCAAGAAGAAATTGTTTGATTTCTGAGAAAGATTCTGGATCCCCGGCTAGACAAAGAATATCCTTCGCCTTGCCCTCTATTTTGTTCTTCACAGCTCTAAAATACATTACGAGCTGTGCTGGAGGGACTAACGGTTCAAACATTCGTAACGTCTCTTCAGCTGTTTTAAGCCAAGCCGTTACTTGTTTTTCGTTCCCGTTGAATGTTGATAGGGATTTAAAAAAGGATTCGAAAAAGGCTGGGATTCGAAAAAGGTCTACAACCGGCTGGTTGGTTTTCTCTTCCTCTCTTTGTGTGGGTGGTAGCGTGTCTACCTTTTGACCAAGATACTTCAATATCTCGTCTTGTTCTATTTGTTTATGAGTTAAATTGGCTAACTGAGCTGCTATCGCAGTCAATTGGGCATTTATTTCCTCTGCCATTTTGCACTCGGTTTCTTCGAAAAAATACTCTATATTCTTATTGGCTATAAAGGTATTTATATTTTTCTTTTCCCTTTTGTAATTCGTTTTGTTGGATTTACTATAAGCGTGCGTAAATTATGTTTTATAAACTATTGCACTTGAAAATTTTTTCCAAAAAAAATTTTGTTATTTTTTTGCACCTATCTTGTAGTATGCAATGGCAAACGTACACCGTGTTTTTGTATTTCTTTAACCCTATGTGCCTATCTTGTACGTGATAGGATTTCAATACAAAAAATGAATATCCAAAAATAGAATAATTTAGTGCTTCCGCGTCTATCTTGTAGTGCGCGATAGCAAATTGGTAGGAACTTTATTAAACTTTTTTTTTTTTAATTTTTAAATTGCGTTTTGTTCGGCACCTATCTGGTAGTACACGACACAAAATATGGAAATTATATTATGGGTACAAACACAAATTGAATGTCACCAAAAAAAATGTATGTAAATGAAAATTTAAAACTTCTTACCTGGTTTTAACAGTCGATGGAAGCTAGTTCAAATTTAGTTTGGGCGTAAAGTGGCGGAACCTCAAATCGTCCAACGGTATTCACCTTCAGTTAGAGATGTTTCACTTGTTGAATAAAACTGTTTCACTTAACTTCGAAAGATTTTGTGTTTTTTTTTTCTTATTCATAAATGTTCACTATCGTAAATTTTTTATTCGCTTATTTCGGCACTTTAAACTTTAACACTGTACTAAACTTTAACACTGCGGCTGCGCCAATTATGAGCTGAAGGATTACGTTGACTTAAAAATTATTTGTTTTAATTTTCTTCACTTTATTCTTAAATTAAGTGTTACACGTTTTTAATCTAACTTACAACTAACTAAAATTTTAATTCTCAGAATGTTACATCAAAAAGTGCTTATTCTATTTTATGCGTTAATTCTATTTTATGCTTTACTAGGAAAATTGGTCTTGCACATTTCCATGTGCGGCTCAAGTTATTCGACGTTTCATTTTACGCTGATGTTTATTTTGCCATTGTGGGAACGACACGAACATGATCTTGGAATGTTGTATATTATGATGAAACGATGTTGCTATCACAATATAACGATATATATATATATATATATATATATATATATATATATATATATATATATATATATATATATATATATATATATATATATATATATATATATATATATATATGTATATTGTTACGATTTCGCCGAGTGGTTATTCAAATAATTTTATCCGGTTCGATCACTGGACTGTGAATATCAAACTCGCAAACTTTAAATTTCAACTAAATTTATTTCCCACAAAAACTACACAAATATTTCACAAATAATTCAAATGTATTTAATAAAAATGTATTTTCTCAAGCAAGACTCAAGTTCGAACACTTGTATTTTGATTGAGAACTTGACTTTGATTTTATCTTACGAACTAACTTATTTTTATTAAAGTTGGTCATATGTTAACAATATATTGCATAACCAACTATTTCAGAAAGGACTTAATTTAAACAAATGGACTAAATAATAAATGCTAAAGGATAAATAAATTAAACTAAATAAAATAAAATCTCAAATTTTTTAGATTGCATAATTTGGTAAAATTAAATTTATTTTAATTCTCACAGATGGCATCGTTGTTCGTCACACTTGTTACGATTAGATCACTGGATTGTGAATATAAAACTCACAAACTTTTAATTTCAACTAAATTTATTTCACACAAAACTAGCACTAATAATTCACAAATTATTATTACCACACTTATTTTCCACGATAATTATCACTTAAGTTATTTAAACACTACACTTTCACTTATTATCACTTTACGATATTAACACTTTAAAATTCCAAACTGAACTGTTTTGTAACTCAATTGTCTACACCTATTTATATGACGTAAATTGTTGTGGAATATTCCATCATCGTTTGAATCTCTACACTTCGCGAAGTTTCGTTGCGTCGTATTTGGTTCGCTCCACCTATTTCGTTATTTATTTTTATTTTGTTCATATGTGTAAACATTTGGTTACAGGGTAACCCCAAAACTACTGCTATAATCTTTGACTCTTTTTAATTATCACAGATGTCACTGTGGTTCGTCACACTACCCTCCGCTCAAACCTGTTCGTACCAAACAGGATCCAGACCTCTTCCTCTATAGAACGCCAGTCGCGCAAGGTATACAACTTTGCGTTTTTCTCGTACTCTTTGAATTCTATAGATCACTTCGTTAATTTTAGTTATGAGCTTGTACGGTCCCTCCCATTCAGGTTGTAACTTCTTTGACAATTCTTTCTTGTGTTGTGGGTTGTGAAGCCATACCAATTGACCTTCGTCAAATCTTTGGTTGTTTACTCGTACATAATTTCGTTGATTTTTATCCACGGGTTTGACTATAAAATCTTCCAATGTGGCATTGAAACGCTACACTATGCCATCAAACTGTGGATGGAAAGGTGTTGTCCGCGTTTTATTAATCCTCGTAATTGGCACATCTCTTGGAAAACAACTGATTCAAAATTCCTCCCTTGGTCGGAAGCAGTTCCATTAGTACCCCGTTACGGCTTATCTAATTGTATACCTCTGCATTGGCGATTGTGGTTGTTTCCGGATTTGGAATAGGGTATACTCCTGGACATTTACTGAAGTAGTCCATTACCACTAATATACATTTGTTGTCATTTTTGCTGGTTGGAAATAGTCCTGCAACATCAATGGCAATCCTCTCAAATGATGCTCCAACATTATACTGTTGCATCGTTCAATGGCTTTTCTTTTGCGGGTCCTTTCACTGCCATGCATTGGTCTCACTTTTGACAACATTCAGCCACTGCTTGTTTACCGCTTGCCCAGTAGAACTTTTTACGTACCTTGGCTAACCTTTTGTGATGCCTAGGTGACTTCCGCTTGTTCCTTCGTGGTATTTCTCCAATATTTCTGCTATCCTGAATCTCGGTATCACCACCAGCGATGGTTTTGTTTTGCCATCGGAGCTCTCCAATGTTCGCTTTAAGTATTCGCTTTAAGTCTTCCATTGCTAAACTATCGCATTGGGCCCAATAAGCTTTGATTGTTGGGCCTTTATCCGTAATATCACTCTATGTTGGTCGCAATTCTTCCACTATGAATTTAATGATGACTGACAAATCTGGATCCTCACGTTGCTCTTTGTAGATAACATCCTTGGTCCATTCATCAGCTAGCAACACTTTCATGTGTCTGATATCGATAGTGTTCTCCTTCTTTTCTACCCGACCACAATGTTTACAATCCACTCGACATAGCCGTATTGAAAACGCATCCTCATTTTCATGAGCGCTTCCTTTCTTGTGTTGAATTTCGAAGACAAAAGTCCCCAATCGCTCAATCTACCGTGCTACTTGTCGATTTTTAAATTGAAATAGCCATCCATGTAAAGGCGCCATGATCCGTTCTTAATGGAAATGATTGGCCATAGAGGTATTTGCGGAAATGTTCCACACATTTCACTATGGCCAACAATTCTTTTCTTGTCACACAGTAGTTGCGTTCTGGCTTCGATAAAATCTTTGAATAATACAGTTGTCAGTTTGTCACTGCCATGATCCGTTCTTAATGGAAATGATTGGCCATAGAGGTATTTGCACAAATGTTCCACACATTTCACTATGGCCAACAATTCTCTTCTTGTCACACAGTAGTTGCGTTCTGGCTTCGATTAAATCTTTGAATGATACAGTTGTCACTGTGATTCGTCATACACTAAAT
Source organism: Tipula lateralis (assembly GCA_963932295.1). Taxonomy (NCBI): domain Eukaryota; kingdom Metazoa; phylum Arthropoda; class Insecta; order Diptera; family Tipulidae; genus Tipula; species Tipula lateralis. The sequence goes on from OZ010737.1 coordinate 198,228,062, forward strand.
AAATTTAACTAGATAAAAAAGCAATTTAAAAAAATTGTTTTTTAAATTCGTTGTTCGTCACACTACCATCCACCAAATACTGTCTCCATTCAAACCTTTCGTCCTGTAAGGGTTTTTCAAGTCAGGCTCCACTTTTGTTGACACCTGTGGCGTTCTTGAGCAACTCCAACAAATACAATTAAATTATCTCACGCCACAATTAATTAATACAATGTATTTCGAGTTAAGTTAGTGTAATTCACTAGTACTTTCGCGTCACAACTAAACATTGTATATACAAATCGCACAGTATGAACATCAAGTCCGGTAGCATATGCCTGATGAGATGGATATGATCTTTTCGATCACACGGTCATTCAATGACCGTGTGAGCGAATGTGATTAATCAGATCGAAACCGGCCTAGTGATACAACACATACCTGGAACAACTCAGATTTACATTTACTTCAAAATTTACATAAAGCAATACGCATTCATCCCGTTACAGATACAGTTGTCACTGTGATTCGTCATACACTAAATAAATTTAACTAGATAAAAAAGCAATTTCTTATTGGAACAAACTACTTCTCGTTGTTCTTTCCCAACCGTTCGATTATTCACTCGAATCTCATATCTTTCCTTTTATGGTATCATGGTGGTTTTTAACCGTTTGGGAGTAATTTTTAAAGACAGATATTGATAAAAAAATTTATAGAATTTCTCCTTCATTCCTTCTTTTCAAAGGCCCTCAATTGATTAAGTGGCATGTTCAAACCATTGGAACAATACGTACGAATGGCTTTCATCTGTTCCATTTTTGTGGAAGCTCAATCTTGAATTTTGTTTAATCTCATACTTGCCACTGTGATTCGTCACACAAGTTAAGATTTCACTGAGTTCAGTTGGATTAAGTTAAATAAGTATTATCGGTTTGATAATACTTATTAAACTTAATCTATTTCAAACTTAAAATTCATCAGTTTTTAATGACATTTATTTTCACAATTATTATCACCACTTAAACACTTAATTATCATTTTCCAATATTACTTTGTAACGCGCAAAACTATACTGTATCCGTAACTCAAATGTGTCCACTTATATATATGACGTCAACCGTTGTAAAAATTTCCACCAACTGTTTTCATTTCTACAATTCACTAACTTTCAATTTATCTTCATTCGTCGTATAATGTTACGCTCCATCTAATTGGTTCCAGATATAAAACTCGCATAGAATAATTATTAGAGTTAATTTATTTCAAATAATTTTTATGACACTTATTTATCACAGTTATTACCACCACTATTAATTGAACGCGTTATTTAACTTATTATCACTTTCAAATATCACATTATTAAATTCTAAACTAAATTTTTTCTCAACTCAAATGTCTACACTAATGTGTAGACATTTGAGTTGGGTTTCTTTGCATCGTATTTAATACCGCATCTCCCAGATTTCGTTATTTTATTCTTAGTTAATTTTTGTAAACAATTGGATATAGGGTGATGCCATAATTTTGAACATGGTTAAAAATCTACCAGATGTCACTGTCATGTGTGCGTGACACACCAGACACAAATTTTTACTTATTAACAGATGGTTAAAAGTTATTTATCTTAGAATTTGCAATTTTTGCTCTAAAGGAAGACATTTTTCTTTTGGGATGCTCAGATCGAAATTTAACATTTGTTATGTTTCGCAAGTACAAAAAAAATAAATAAATACTGACGTTTTGGTTTAATAATGGTGCTTACCATCCACCATTTTACAGCACTTATATTTTCGAAATCTAAAATCACGTATTATTGCAGTGTGTATAATTTAGTATAACTAATATAAAATTGTTTTCGATTTCATCGTTTTTACCGATCAAAGAGTAATGTTTTATATGTTCGTTGTAAATATTTATGAATATTTGGCGAAATTCTTTATCCGCCATTTTATTTTCGATCAGCTATAGTGATAATGCAGTTTTTCTAGCACATTTTACTATACTTCCTTCCATTTTTCTAGTAACCTGCCATCATTTCTAATTTTCGGGCTGATGATAAACCCGAAAATTTAGAAAATTTTCAAATAATAAAATTTAATTAAAGATTAATTTTTTTGTCTTTAAATTATTATAATATTATAAAATAAATTAACGTAAACAACTAATTATTAATATAAAACTGTAATTGGAAGTAATTTTGAAAGGAATACGAAAGTGAAAAACATTTGTTTTTTCTTTCCTGTATAGTGTCAATTTTTTCCACAAAGTAAAAAGAAAAAATCAAACAGTTAAACAAAAAGTGGAATAATAAAACAGTGCATTTTGACACACTCTAAAACTCTAGCAAAAAAGTTTTGTGTTTAAACAGATAAAAATCTCTAATCTAGACATTTTTTAGTCTAAAGAATTGATCTTTTGAATGAAAAATCAAAATTGTTAAACGAAAAGAGATAGCGCACTAGGAAAAGTATTAGAAATATAGTTTTTTTTTACTAAACTGGGGAAAAGAAAAATTCATTACACTAAGAATTTTTTTTTATTGGTTATCCGATTTGTTTCTTGAACGAAAGAAAATATCCATAAATAATGTAAGATTATTATAGATTTCGTAATTGAATAAAAATAATAATTTAATTTTTCAGTTTTCATTTTGTGAAATCCGTCAAAATTCCGGTCCCGACGCGCTCAAATAGAGAAGGCTCCTATTCAACGGGCCCTTCATCAGACGATTTAGATATGAATAATAAACGAAAAACACGTCCTGTCCCTCCAAGGTAATTATTATTTAAACTTAATATTATTTTGATATCAATATTAATATTTTTCGTAAAATAAAGAAAATTATTAAGTTTTTTGTTACATTCATTCACACAAGAAAAATACATTGACCTTATCGCAAATGTGAGACGCCATAGTTGTATGTTGTTGTACGAATGTATATAATTGGTGTAAAAATTTGTTTTCTTAATTTGCTTGCATATCTATCAAAACGTATTATAATCTGATATACAAATATGTAATTGAATTTATTATTTCCAAAAATTTTTTACTACAGTAATATAAATTCCAAATCTTCATAAATTGGAAAATTTTCTCCTCCCCAAATCCCCAATGTGTGTTTCTAGTTGAACTACTCTACATACATACTTTCATATTGTCTTGTCTAGCGGAACTCTGTCAATAATTATTTAATTTTTATTATACAATGTAGTAAAATTAAAATTTAATTAAATAAACCCAGAAAGAAAATGAAAATTTTGCTGTCGAAATGTAAAACCTAAGGTAGAATTATTCAAGTACAATAAAATTATATATATATATATATATATGTATGAATTAAGTAAGTAGTCATGATAATTTTGCTATATTTTTAGGTTAGAATTTTAAATATATTAGTTTTATTATCTCATATAATATGTACATATAAAAAATTATTAATTGGCGAATTTACCTAAGACTACTGACTGTCACTTATTTTTTGGGAACGTTTTCGTTCTGTAATTAAAAGTCTCGCTACTTTTATACACTTAAAATATTTTTTTTTAGATAAATTTTTCTAAAGAAAAGTTTTAAATGTGTATGGTGTGTTGCATAACGTAAAAAAGGGCGGAACTGTTAATGATTTTCCATAAACTATATATGTCACATGAATATTTTTCCTTTTTTCAGTTAAGATTTATTTTGTACGGTTGTAAGATAACGAGAATCAAGTTCAATAAATTTTATATCTAGTCGAAATATGTCATTACTAAACGTCAATAAATGTATATAAAACTGGTAATATACATAATTTTGATCTTTGTCCCAGGATAAGGAAGATGTGTTTTAAAATTTTTAATAATATATTTTAAACGTACTTTTAATTGAATTATCTTGATCAATTCACGATGTTAAATAAAGTTCAGTTTGAAATTATTCAGGTATGAAGTAAATATAATGTCATTTTTTTTTTTTTTCGTTTTTATTTTTATTTCTATGCCATCTGTTTTGGGGCTCAAGGCACTCCCAACTCTTTCGCGGTTCGCTTATTTACGTCCTTACCTTACGCTTTGCAGCCAAATCGAGGACGTACGGCTATAGGTCCGATTTTCCTAACCATCTGCACATTGCATAGCTCCATGCCAGCCTATAGTACTGACATGGAAGATGGGTCGGCCCATGGATTCTGCACAAATATAATGTCGTCTGCGGGGTTATACAAGTAAAGTCTTTTTCGTTTTCACTAAGGAATCCAACTTTAACTTTCGTCTCAATCAATTAGGGGACGCTCAGTATATACAGTGTCCCTAAAGTGGTTGCACCGATGATACCTTTGGATTCCATGATCAAAAGTAAAGTGATGCTTTCAACACAACACCATGTTTTAAAGAAACTTCAATTTCTTGACAACAGATTAATTTTCAGACTGGTTACATTTTCTTTTATGAAATTTAGTTGAAAATTATTTCAAAGTTGATACTAAACTTGGATTTTTTTAAATTTCTTTCGTACCATTTAATTTTAACAATTACTTACGTCAGTAAATATGTGTTGATGGAAACAAAAGTTCAGTCCATTGGCCTTAACTTCCAGAAAATATAACTATTTGTCATATATGCAATATTATTTTATCTAAAACAGACAAGTAAAAATTTGTAATTCTTTATTAGACTCAAATATGAGCTTAAAATAAATAATATTATGTATAATAAATTCTCAAAATTATTAAAGATAACTGTTAACAAAATAGTTTCTTAACATAAATAAATGTAATTTAAGCTATTAGGCAATCTGTGACTTTAAACGCGAGTTAGTTAAAATTTATTAAATAATGAATATAGCTCTAGTGAATAAGAGGATATAGTATACGAATCCTGAACTCTATGGAAATTAGAATGGAATAATTTGTCATATTAATCATTTGTTGTTTTATTATATGTAAATGCATCTTTGCTAATTCAAATGATTTGATCTTTAAATTAGTTCATCGATTTAAATGGGTAAATTAGAAATTATTTTACTCACAACAGTTGCAATCTTAGAATACAAAATTTAAATAAAATTAAACTTATACCATTCAAAAGTCCTTTTTCCGTATCGAGACCTTAATTATAAATTGAAATCCTAAAATATATGATACAAAAAGAATCAAGTGTAATGAAGTTATTTGTTGCAAATAATTGATATTTAATCGTATACAAAAACTATTAAAATTGCAAAGTTATTTAATCACTTAATGCATCCTTGGGCGAAACATATTTTTCTCTTTGATTTTTTTGAAATACTGTTCAACATTAACTAGAGCAACATTTGTATTATTATTATTAATTGAATCAATAGATTTTCATTTGCTTTTCTCAATGGTATCTTAATTTCATACGGATGCTTTGAATATGATAACTAATGATCGAATCATTCTAATGATTGATAACTAATGATTCGAATCAAAATAGTAATCACAAGCAGCGCTCAACTCTTAAAGACTTCGACATAAAAAAATAGTTGAAGCACGTACAAATGTCAAAAAAGTTTTATTATTTTATTATTTTAGGCAAAGGAGACCCCTAATGGCTGATGGTATTTATAATAATATGTATTTTATGCATGCAGCTACTTCACATGTTGGTAATACGGTACAAGTTCAAACAAAGTCTGGTGCGATATTCGAAGGTGTATTTAGAACATTTTCATCGCAATTTCAGGTAATTGACTCATGTTTAAGAAAATTAATGATGAACTAAAACAGATTATTTGTTTTTAATTTTTTTAGGTTATACTGGAATTAGCTCATAAAGTTGATAATAATCCAAACGAAGAAAACAAAATTTGTGTTGATTCGGTGGTCGAAAAGTTTATAATCAAACCAGGTGATATTGTTAGTATTTCAGCGAAAGATGTTGATCTAGATTATCCGACTAGAGATACTTTTCAAACCGATACAGCAATATCTAGATGTAATGGCTCGTTACGTAATCCGAGCTCAAATCGTTTAGAGGACCGAGAATTAGAACCGTGGGACGGACTTAGCGGTATCAACGGTGACACAGAGTTAATCGAATTAGATGGTAATTCGAATGGTTGGGATGTAAATGAAATGTTTACAAAGAATGAAACTGTATATGGGGTTCAATCCACATTCGATCAATCATTATCAGGCTATACAATGCCAATACAAAAGGATACTCAAGAATTCAAAGAACAAGAAGCTGAAGCCGAAAAAATAGCGCAAGAAATTGAGCAAGCATCGGGATATAGAGAGCGAACCGAAATGGAAAACGGTGATGAAGAATTAAAATATGCTGCTGTTGAACGAGTACCAGAACAAAATCCGGAACCTCAGGCAGTTGCTAAAATACAAACTAGTAACAACAATAATAATCCTAATAAATTTGTGTCGCAAATTAAACGAAAACCAATTAATACGACTGGAAAATTAATGGTGCGTACTCCACCGCCCAATAATGGTAATCACGTTGGACCACCACAACAGCAGTCGCAAATATCAATTAAAAATAATAACTATCCAACAATGGCAATGCAGTCCCAAGGGCAAAATGTTGCGCCACCACCCCAATACGTGCATGGGCAGCCAACGTTTTCTCATATACACAGGTAACACTTTAAAATTTTAATTACCTAAATCCTTTATGTTATTGTAAAAGAGTTTATGTTTTTCATTCCAGCCAACCGCCACCAAATATTCCCGTTGCGGCCAAAATGAATGGCGAATCACAAAATAGTTCATCAAGTAGTAAACCATTGCCGCAGAGGATGCGTCAATATCAACCCGCGACAACACAAGTGACATTTACTGAACCACCACCCGCTATAAATCAACCCCATTTAATACAAAATAAGATTCCAACACTGTCAATGAAGCCGCCGATACATGTTCAGCATGGGCACGTTGTTAGTCAGCATATACAACAATCGGCACTTGTTCAAGATGGTGGACAAGGACAGCCTCAGCAAACGGTACATGTTGTTGCTGTGCCGCAGTCTCAGACTCATGTACATGTTGTTGTACCTCAACAACATGTAGTCCCGCAGCAGCATGTAGTAGTTTCAGCCACACCACAACCACAACGACAACCACGATCACGGGATGAACAAGTACAAGAATTTCGTAAATTTCATACAAATTTCACATTACCACAACCACCGTCGTCGAACGTTAATGGTGGAACCACAAGCGGTGGACCGTCACAATCACAGCAAACACAACAACAAAGTGTACAAAACCATCATTCACAACAGCAGGACGGTGGTGGACAACCAAATAATATTAATGAAGCTCCTCTTTCGAATAATCAAAAAACCCAGATTATGCCACCGAACGATGGTGGTAATAGTGGCAATCAACAGTCGTCACAACAACTGGTCAATGTAACTGCAACCGGTGGTACAAATAATAATAGTAGTGGTGGAAGTAATAGTTCAAGTATTTCAACGCCATCCCAACAACAAACTGTAAATAGTAGTACTAATACCTCAAATAACGATGTATCAACACCTTCCGAGAAAGCTGGTGTAGGCGCAAAGAAATTTGTACTTAATCCGGCCGCAAAACCATTTACTCCACGGAGTCCAAGTACTCCAAATCCTTCACGACCACATACCCCACAGACACCAGGGCCATCGGTGCTTTCACAACAGCAACAAGGACCTTATCAATCAGTAACAAATCATGCAGCAGCAGCTGTTGCAGCAGCTGCTCAGCCACAAATGATGGTACCCTATAGCATAGTACAACCGCCAACATTTCAAACTCCTCAGCATCCACATGCTGGACAACAGACGCGGTTCAGGAAGAATAATTTGAGTAAGTATTCCGAGTAGATAAGTATGTAGTTAGGTCCTTATAAAATTTAATAATACATTGTATTTTATTTTATAGTGCAAATTCAAAATGTTACTGGACAACCATTATTAGCTCCGCCATTACAACAATTTGTTCCATTTCCACAAGCTCCGCATCCACAACATTTTCAATCACAACCCTATCAACCAATGGTTAGTATTTAAATCTTTTTTACAAATAGATTAAGATTAAAATTGGATTTTAAATTGGCCTCGTAACTATTCTGATTTCCGCGGTGAAACATTTTTTACACGATTTAATGAATTTGTGTTATATATTCGAAAAGCAAGAAAAGTATCGCCCGTAAAATTTAGGCGATTTTGGTAACATGATGTGGATTTCGATTTGTTTTTCCAAATCAATTTACATTTAATCAGAAAATCGAAATAAGAATTGTTGAAATTCATATAAATTCAATCAAATAAAAATTTGATATTTTTAGTTCAAAAATATTCCTTATAGTGGAATTTTTATTTTTTATATTATAAATATATTTCGGCAATCAAGTTGCCATCTTCAGTATTTATCATGAACTAAAAAATAAATTTTATTTCCATGCCTTTTTATACTTTTTCCAGGGTAAAGTTTTGATTTTCAAGGTATAATATTTTGTGACGTATTTTTCAAAACTAGTTCGTAAAGTTTGTTCGTCATACGACAAATACATAATCACAATACGAGAATCCATTAAATATCCCAGTATTCCGTTTAAACTAACAGTTCATTACATCTGAACTAAATTTCACTAAAAAATTGTATCCCACAACAAATTCAAATATGAAAATTTGACGAAACCTTTCTAATTTAAATATTAAATAATTGAATGATAGGATAAGATATTTATATTATTAATAGTAACAATAATCATCTATGGCTTAGAGAGGCCATATACGGCCCTTACCGCGTCTCAACTGAGACCTTACGAACCAGTTTCTTAACGATTGGTGCACATTGTAAGTGGTCAGCCCAACGAATGTTTTTACACATAAACTAAACGCGTTTTTATGTCATCCGGTGGTTGCATGTTAATTTTTGGTCAACGGCGAGAATCGAACTCGAAACCGCGGCGTGATGAGAAACTCTCTTAACCATTAAGTTACAACCGACTATTATTAATAGTATGTTTTATAATTTGTATTAACGTAATAAATCTGTTACCTTTACTCTAGGTGCGTATGTTTCATGAGTCTCCACCACAACCGCAATTACAATATTTAACACCAACACCACCATCAACAACACCTTCGCCTGGGCAACCACATCAACAGTATCATCCTGGACCACAACCGTCCCCTGCTGGCGGGGGACCACAGGCATACGCTCAAGCTGCGCCTCAGGCAACACAATTTCAAATGTTTCCATTAATACCACCTGGTACACAGCTGGTACCACAATATTTTCAAGGTGCTGTGCAGCAGCAACATCATCCACAATCAATTCAAGTGCTTATGCAACAGCATCCAGCCCAATAGCAATTTAATAAAATTGGTGTAGGAGGCGGCGCAATTTTAGATAACCATAGAAACAACGGCGGAAAAACGATGGTGGACAATTAATTTAATTAATTTAAAATCAAAAAAAAAACTATAAAAAAGTAAATTTCCCAAACTACATTTTTTTCTTTATTTTGTTTTCTATTTTTTATTATTCGTATTTAATTTCTTTCATTTTATGGCGCGTACATATAGTGTATGTGTACGAGGTAATACAAAACTAGTTTAAACCTTTCTTTATTGGAATATAATATATCGCAATGTTGTTTTCAAATCCTGACAAAGATAAAGTACATACATTTTGCACATATTTGTTGTATTATTTATTGAAAAATCGGCTTAATTGAGGAACAGGAAAATTTAAGATACACACATTCCTATGAGAATTTAGTTTAGTATTAAACTAAAAGTAATGTTTTTTTAGTTTCTAATTAGTTTGCGATGCTGCGCGCCAATAATGAAAGGTTTAGTTTTCTGAAAATGAAAACAAAATAAATAAACAAATTAAAAGAATGTAACAAAAAATTAAAAATTCTAGAAGAAATATATCTACTATTTATTCTAAAGCAAAAAAAATGCATCTGATAAAAAAAATATAAATAACAACAAACAAATACAAAAAATACTATGAGATTAAAATTTAAACAAACAACAAATGAAAATTAGAAGAAGAAAAACTTAAACCGTTTCATATTTTTAATTAATTTTATTAAAATTTCTATCTAATATGTTTGATCGATTATATAAGAAAATAAAAATGTGCAAGTCCTTCATGAATCTAAATATTTTTGTGAGGGCTCTAATTACTTAGTAAGATACCAAAACCGAAGATTTTCTATTTTATTTAAAAAAGGACTTTAAATATGATACAGTTTTAGTTTTTTTATATTTTAAATTTAAAAACACAGAACATGTCTCAATGGTGAAATATAATTTGTTGTTAAACATAATTTTTTGTAGTTTTACTTATTGTTTTATAGCCTGATTGAATGTTCCAATATGGAAAATATAATATTTAAAATACTATGTGAAAGACCTTTCCTAGGTTTGCACCATGGGCCCTTTGTGTCATTGAGTGCGGAACCTTATAGGGTTCCAACCAACTTTAATAATAATGTGTAAGATGAATTATTACTTAGTCAGCGATATTGGCTCTGTTAGTATCCTATATGGTTTATGTGTATTTTAATTTAACGGGCGTCGTGGCTTGTTCTATCTCTGGTTCGGGTAAGATACATCTTTAATAAATACTTTGGGATGGATAAGCTCAAAAGGTTAACGTTATAATACATACAGTACGAATGTTTAAAATAACTATAAGTTATTTCAATTCCAATCTAAAAGATATAAACCAAAACATATTTGAAGTGCATTATAATTGGAAAAATATATAATACACATTAATTATCTTACTTCAAAAGTTTGCATTAATTAAAAGAAGTATATTTTTTGTGACGACTTGTGAACTTTATTTGAACATAACATGTAGTATTATTTTAAAAAACACTTTTTTTTCTGTTCACAATTTATTTTACTGTTTCTTATTATAATTTCGATATCTAAGATATCATCATCAGAGTTTTTGTCAAGTACCGGTTGCATCGCTGTGCTGACGACCCGCATCCGTAAAATTCAAAATTGTTAAAAATGTCAACAACCAAAAAAAAATCGGATACCGCCAAAAAATAATGACCCCCCCGCTTAAGTACTCGGAAACGAGAATGAGGATCGGCACGAGGAGCTTGCCGTCACTTCGAAAACCAGGCGCGCTTGACGGCCTTATCACATGTATGAAAGAGTATCGGTTGGAACTCGTAGCGTTTCAAGAAACTCGATGGCCTAAAAGTGGAGACCATGTGTCCCAGGGCTATACGTTGCTACATAGTGGAAATGACCTCAAAAATCTTAGAGTTGGATTTCTCATTGGGCCACATGTAAAATAGGCTATACTGCATTTCAGGCAGTCGATAATCGAATGTGTAAGCTCCGCTTGCACATGAAATTAGCCAACCTGTCAATTGTCTGTGTACATGCGCCCACTGATGTAAGCCAACCCCAAGATAAAGACTAATTTTATAATAATTTGGATAATCTGATGGGCTCTATACCTGAGCACGATGTCAGATTGGTGACTTTAATGCTAGCTGGCAGAAATCAGACCGACTTATGCAATAATATAGGTCCGTACTCCCGACACGAAACTGCCACCGAAAATGGGGAAAGAATGATGTACTTTGCGATCGCTCATGATCTCAAAGTGGCAAGTACATTCTTTCCTCATAAAAAAATCCACTTAGAAATATGGACTCATCCACGTAAAACATCCCGAAGCCAAATTGACCATGTGTTGATTTCTAAAGGCCGGGCTCGGGTTGTCCAAGACGTGAGATCGTATCGGTCGTCAACCAAATTTGTAGGCAGTGACTATTATCTAGTCACTGCAAAGCTACGATGGAGATTTTCGTACAATTCAGGGAGGACAGGAGAATATAAAACGCGATTCTCTGCTGTGAAGGTCTGATAAATGAAGAAACGCAACGAAAATATCAAGATCTTGTCAGCAATAGTATTATCAGCAATAGAATTACCAATCTAATGAACCACTTCTCTGGAAAGTATTGAAAATCTCGGTTGTCGATGCTGCCCAGCACACTATCGGTATAGTGAAAACTACGCCCAAAAATGATTGGTTTGATGAGTAGTGTCGTCTTGCTGTTGAGAAACGAAATATAGCTCACAATGAAGCGCTGACTCGGTTTACAATTGCAAGAAAAAACCCTTGTTTTCTTGCTAGGAGGACAGCTAAACGCATTTGTAGACAGAAGAAGCGCGAATGGTGGAAGGCTAAGGTCTTAAGAGTACAACTACTCAGCAATGAGCACAACTCGCGTGGTTTCTTTAAAGGAATCACCGAACTGCACCATACCTTAAGATCTCGATCAACTGCCATTCGGGACCAGGATGGAAACCTCTGTATTAACGTCGATGCGGTACTCAATACATGGCGTGAACATTTTTCTGGCTTACTTAATGTTCCACATGTATCACAAGCTGTGTTTGAATACCCTCAAATACAGACCGCAAAGATGTTCATTAAGGATCCATGCTATGAGGAATCCACAATGGCCATGCAGAGACTAAAGAAAAATCGTTCACCAGGAGTTGATTGCATTAATTCAGAGCTCTTGATATTCGGAGGGCTAACTTTGTGGAACTGTCTTTTCGAACTTGTTCGATTGGTATGGCGAAATGAAGTTATGCCTGACGAATGGAAAAAGGCCGCGTTATGCCCAATATTAAAAAAAAGGTGATCGCTTGAAGTGCGAGAATTATCACGGTATAGCTCTCCTTTGCACAGCATATAAGTTACTGTCTTACATAATCTTGGGAAGAATTACCCCTCTGACGGAGGAAATTGTCGGTGACTACCAAGGAGGATTTCGTCCAAATCGGTCAGTCACTGATCAGGTTTTTTCGCTACGGATGATTTTTCCAAGTACTACGAAACATCTCGCGATGTACACCAGGTATTCCCAGATTTCAAGCAAGCCTATGACTCGATCAACCGAGAGAGACTATGGTATGCGCTTGAATATTTAGGAATACCGAAAAAATATGTACATCTCTGTAAAATGACAGTAACGCAGTCACAATGCTGTGTCAAAGTTGAGAACAGGCTATCGAGAACTTTTGCAATCACTACTGGTGTTCGACAAGTATGTACCCGATACTTTTTAATCTCATGTTGGAATACATCCTTCGTAAAAGTGAAACACCTCAGGACAACATCTTATTCGAACAATCCAATCAACTTCTTGTATATGCAGATGATATCTGTGTGATTGGAATAAATGGCAACGGAGTGAAAGAGATACTTGATCCACTGAAACAGTTTTCAGCTTCCGTTGGTCTGAAAATCAATGAGTCCAAAACAAAATATATGATCCCTGGTTTTTGAAACCAAGACGCAAGTGATTTCAGTAGTGGTAACCACTAGTTTGAAGGAGTAATGAGATTCAAGTATCTTGGATCTCTCATTACTCACGCTAATAGTATGGGAGAGGATATCAAATTTCGGCTTGCTGCTGGTAATCGGGCTTTATATCCTCTCCGTCTACTGCTGAAATCAAAATATCTTGCAAATGCGAATAAGCTGAAACTGTACAGAGTGTTGATCAGACCCGTTGTCATGTATGGATGTGAGAGTTGGACCCTGACGGATGAGTACGAAAGATGGCTTCTAACATTCGAGAGAAGAATCATGCGTATGATATATGGCCCAAAACGCGACATTGATGGCACATAACGAGTTCCTTTCAACCTCGAGATCAGGAATTTAATGCAAATTCCTGATATCGTGCATGACATTAAAGGACAGTGAGTACGCTGGTTTGGTCAAGTTCTACGTGCGAATCCGAAACGAATGATACAGCGATCTTTGAAGGGAGAGCCTTTTCGGTAGGCGAAGAGGTCGCTGTCGGCCATTTATATATATATTTATACATTTATATATTTATATATATATATATATATATATATATATATATATATATATATATATATATATATACATATATATATATATATATATATATATATATATATATATATATATATATATATATATATATATATATATATATATATATATTTATATATTTATATATATATATAAATATATATATATATATATATATATATATATATATATATATATATATATATATATATATATATATATATATATAGTTATTTATATATATATTTATGTATATGTATATATATATATATATATATACATATACATAAATATACATATATATATATATATATATATATATATATATATATATATATATATATATATATATATATATATATATATATATATATATATATATATATATATATATGTATATATATATATATATATATATATATATATATAAAATATGCGTTAATTTTATCCGCGAGTGTATATATGTTACGGTTAAAGTCCGAAATGCGGCGAATGTCCGAATTTACCGGTAAATGTCCGAATTTACCTATCCCTTTGGTAAGTGTATGTTCAATCTACGTTTACCTGCAAATTTTGACTATATTCACATTAACTCTTTCATTTTTTGTATTAATAAATGATTTCGTAGTAGACCCTAGAATGATTTCGTAGCAGACCCTAGCATGATTTTCTAGAATTGTAAAGGAAAACGGCTTCGGTAACTCTCACGGGGCTTTAGATTTCAACTTCGAGGGACGTAGGAGCCGGGATAAGCAAACATGTCGCACTGCGTGCCGCACGTAGGAACGGATTATATAGAATCTATTAATGGATTTCGGTACACTTCGGTTCACATTTTGCTAAATTCGGACATTTACCAGTAAATTCGGATATTCGCCGATTTCGGGCTTTAACCGTAACATATATACACTCGCGGATAAAATTAACGCATATTTTTTTTTGTAATAAAAAAAAATCCCGCCGGTCAATTTTAATACTACTAGTGTCAAATGATAGCACATTTACATTTTTATCAGAAACCACCTTGAATAAAGTTTACTGCAAGCCAATCAATTAAATTTTTCAAAAATGCTTTATCAAAAGTGCATTGTGTTTGAAATCCAACGCAACGATCGGCTTTTGTTCCATTGCATATCAATTATTTTTAAATGCAGTATCACTAGTTCTTGTAAATGTATTCTAAAGCAAACACCTAATATAAAATCCATTGTAATATGGCACCCGTTCAAGAGCTGGAGGCGGTTAAAGTTTAAATAGTTGTGTAAATTATACACAAGTACAAATCGCACGAAAATTAGGAATTAATCAGTCTTCGGTTTCACGAATACTTAAGCGGTATCGTGAGACCTTAGAGTATAAAAGAAAGCCCGGACAAGGACGTAAAAGGTACACAACCGAGCATGACGATCGATTTTTAAAAATGAATTCGTTACGAGATCGAAAGCGAACTTCTACTCAACTCAAAAATGAGTTACTTAGTGCGCGTCAAGTGAATATTAGTGTCAGAACAGTTACACGAACATTAAAAGAAGTGAACCTAACTCCAAAACGGTCCGTAAAAGTTCCATGGGTTCTACCCCGCCACAAACCCAGCCGTTTAGAATTTGCTCATACTCATGCAAATTGGGGAACTGATCAATGGGCCACTGTTCTCTTTTCAGATGAGACCAGAATCCAATTATGGAAACCAGATGGACGTAATCTTGTATACAGAAGAGTTGGAGAACGCACCGTGTAACATGGTGCAAACTGTAAGCTTTGGTGGAGGTTCAATAATGTTTTAGGGTGGAATCATTTGGGAGGGCCGTACGGAGCTGGTGGAGATTGGTTTGAGGATGAATGCAGACTGGTATGCTCGGAACATTCTTGGCGATCACGTTTTGCCATATGTGGACTTCATAGGTTATGACAGTTCTGTGTTAATGCATGATAACGCTCCAGTCCACGTTGCTGCAACAGTACGACAATATCTCCAAGATATTGGCATTCGTGCACTTAAGTGGCCACAAATGAGTCCTGATCTTAATCCGATTGAACACGTGTGAGGCATTCTAAAACGCCGTATTAGAGCTAGAAATCCTGCACCAGATTCGACAGCAGAGTTGAGAGTTGCAGCGCAAGAAGAGTGGAATCTCATTCCGCAAAAAATGATACAAAGCATTCTACTTAGTATGCCCAGAAGGATGGAAGCTGTAATAAGGGCACGGGGGGGAATTACTCATTATTAAATTAATCAAATTAAATTGTAATAAAGCTAGTTTTAATGTTTATAAACTGCTTTTAAAAATTTAAAAAAAAATAGTTCGACACATTTTAACATTTTGCAATGAAAAATAGCCGCTATAATTCCATAAAGCCAGATTTGTGCCTCTTTTGAGAAAATTATAAATTTAGGATCATTTGATACCAGTTCCACTGAAATTGTCCAGCGGGATTTTTTTTATTACAAAAAAAAAATATGCGTTAATTTTGTCCAGGAGTGTATATGTTAATTTTGTCCAGGAGTGTATGGTGTTTCTTTTAAACTGAGACGATCAAATATCTCGAAAAATAGCCACTCTACGGAAAAAATGTCCATAATCAAAATTTAATCATACCGCGGAAATGGCCTCCTATCTTAGTTTAAAAGTTACCCCCGCCCCACCTACAAAGCGAGGGGTGGGGGACTATTTTTTTAGCACTAATGTATTTCCCCCGCGGTATGATTAAATTTTGACTATGGAGATTTTTTCCGTAGAGTGGCTATTTTTCGAGATATTTGATCGTCTCAGTTTAAAAGAAACACCCGGTATATATATATATATATATATATATATATATATATATATATATATATATATATATATATATATATATATATATATATATATATATATATATATATATATATATATAATATATATATATATAATGCTTTCCTTGATAACAATAAATACTGTTGTTTTTTATGCTATCTTCTTTTGTTAAAATGCGACATCTCCTTGTTCGTGAAGTTTTTACTAATATCAAAGAGAACAAATTTATTATCTTTGCTAATAGTTTATATTTTTTATGCTATTTATCAACCGTACATATTTGCATATATTCCTATGGAACAATATATATAGAATGTAAAAACAAAGTTTCATTCAAAACATCGAACAACAACGATTAACTTATAAGTATGCAATAAAATTTTATTTTTTCTACAATTGACGTGCAGGTTTCTCTCTATTTCAAACTGAAAGTCTCGATCTGTCTATTCCATCATTACTTGTGTTGCTTAGCTTTTATGGGTGGTGTTCAATTTGGAAAACAAATGGAATTGGGTTAATTTCAGTGATTTAAAAAGATCCACAGGAATCATTGATAATTTTCTAAAGTGTCTTCGTACTTTTCCTTGTTTAAAATTTTCATTCTTTTGGGGAGCGTCAGCGGGATAATACCGTAACGAGAAACAAAATCGATTTAAAAACCGGCGATATAATTTACAGTAAAATTTATTAGTAGTAATAAACAATTTTAATTTTTATTTCAATTTTTACAGGGAGTTTGCTCCTGTTGGGCTCCATACCATGGACCGCAGTTTCGTTTTCGGAACGTACTTATAGAACCACAATTCATCATCATTTACGACATTTAAATTTGCAAGACTGCCCATTTTCGAATCTATTTAAAAAAAAATCAGCAAAAAGTACTTAAGCCTCTTTTAGACCTCATTTAAAATTCGTGGAACCCATCGAGCAGATTTCCTCATGTATCTCAGATTATTATTTAATATTCGCGATATAGCTATGGCATTCATCACCAATAATTTCTTGTGTCAGTCGTGGAATTTTTTAACTTTGGACTTATCCAGAGCTACCGTAACGTCACTAATAAAAGATTTTGGTCAACCTTCACGAACTCGTCTTCTACATAAAAATATCCCGTTTGGGATCTTGAGAGCCACTTAGAAAAAGAGTAAAGACGGTGTAATCGTTCCATATTGGCATCCATTGAATATTTGTAGTGACTTAAGTTACGCCGAAAACCGAAGTGAGATGAACCGAAGTGAATTTCGTCTAATGCAGCCTCAGCTATTTTGCGTTTTCTCGTCTCCATTCTAACCGATCGTTTTAAATTTTTGTAAGAAGTCTCATACAACAATTGCAGAGGATTTGTATTTTTAAATATTTAAGTCATCTTTAACGAAATTTTGTTAATCCTCTCGTGCATTTTACTATAAACTTCAAATAATCCTATCAAGCGTATCACTGAAAAAAACAAAATTTGTGATATGCCTACGACCGCATTTGTTTCTCCCAACAGGTCGTATCTCCTCAAAATGTCTTCTAAAACCCAACCAAACACATATATATATATAAATATATATATATATATATATATATATATATATATATATATATATATATATATATATATATATATATATATATATACATATATATATATATATATATATATATATATATATATTTTGCGGTTTTTATTGGCCCGTACCGTGTCAACAATCTGACTACATCGGTTTCGATCACGAGCCAGCTCTTCAAACCGTTGTAGACAGTTTGAAGATGCCAGATCGCTCTCTACGCCGTGGAGCCATCGTCGCCGACAGCGACCTCTTCGTCTACCGAAAGGCGGTTCTACCTTAAAGGTTCACTGTATCATTCGGTTCGGATCAGCACGCAGAACGTGTCCGAGCCAGCGTACTCGCTATCCTTTAATTTCATGCACGATATCAGGAATTTGCATTAAATTCCTGATCTTGAAAAGAACTCGCTAAGTGCCATCGACGTCGCGTTTTTGACCATATATCATACGAATGATTCTTCTCTCGAATGTTAGAAGCCATCTTTCGTACTCATCCGTCAAGGTCCAACTTTCACATCCATATATATATATATATATATATATATATATATATATATATATATATATATATATATATATATATATATATATATATATATATATATATATATATATATATATATATATATATATATATATATATATATATATATATATTATATATATATATATATATATATATATATATATATATATATATATATCGGGTGTTTCTTTTAAACTGAGACGATCAAATATCTCGAAAAATAGCCACTCTACGGAAAAAATCTTCATAATCAAAATTTAATCATACCGGGGAGGAAATACTTTAGTGCAAAAAAATAGTCCCCCACCCTCCGGCTTTGTAGGTGGGGCGAAGGTAACTTTTAAACTAAGATAGGAAGCCATATTTTTTATTGCAGATACGGATTTTACGACTAAAAGTATGTTTGATTTGAACGAAATATTTATTTGTTCGGTTCATGATAGATGTCGTTGTAATCAACGAAATTCAATATTTTCAATTTCTTCTTCTTAGAACACACGCATTCGATTCTGCAATACGTTTGAAATAAAAAAACATCACGTTTCATTGGAAATACTCGAAATTCGTCATCAAAACAATTTATTAATGTAAATGACAGGTGAATAAAATAATTTAGCTTAAAATAAGTGTTCAAAATGATGGCCTGCGACTTCAATGCACTTATTAATATGCATTTCAAATGATTGTACACAACTGAGAAGTGTGTTTGGTTGAATTTCAGCACACGCATTTCTGATTCGATCAATCATGTTCTCACTTGTTGTTGGTTGTTTGTAAACTTTGTCTTTGAGATAGTCCCACAAACAGAAATCTGGCGCAGTAAGATCTGGTGATCTGGCGGGCCAATTTATCGGACCAGCTCTTCCGATCCAGCGACCATTGAAATCACGATCAAGTATTTCACGTACCACCACCGAATAGTGTGCAGGACAACCATCATGTTGAAACCACATGTTCCGTCTCACTTCTAAGCTCAAATTTTCAAGTAATATTGACAGTTCATTTTCCAGTGCGGATTTGTAACACTCTAATAATGCATGTTATGTCGATTAACCGTTCCATGGTTTGTAAAAGACGATTCGTCAGAGAGCATTATGCAACGAAAAAAATTGGGGTTTTGTTGTATTTGTTCACGTGCCCATTGACAAAAAGTTACCCGATTTTGGAAATGAGCGCCATGAAGATCTTGGTGTAAAGACACATGATATGGATGATACTTGTGCCGTTTTAAAATTCTCCAAACACTGGTGAGGGACAATCCGGAATCGTGAATTATTTCTCGTGTACTAACATGAGGATTATCAGCCACTGCTGCCAATACAGCAATTTCATTATTTTCTCCAGTGACTGTTGCTCTACGGGTCCTCTTTTTCGGTTGAACATTTCCATCAGTAATAAATTGTTTAATAGTATGGCCAAATGAAGCACATGAACGAATCCTATCCAGAAAGCGTTGAGCGTAAATAGCAACAGCATTTTCAAAATTTCTGCCATCTTCTCCATAAAACAGAACCATTTCAATATTCTCTGCCACAGTTAAACGCTCCATTCTAAAATATTTTATCTTTTATTTCGCAATTGCGAGAAACATGAAGATAAGAAATAACACAAACGTTAAATGTGATTTACAAAACTGAATAAATTGTTTTGATGACGAATTTTATTTCAAACGTATTGTAGAATCAAATGCGTTTCTTCTAAGAAGAAATTGAAAAAATTGAATTTCGTTGATTACAACGCCATCTATCATGAACCGAACAAAATATTTCATTTAAATCATACGTATTAAGTCGTAGAATCCATATCTGCAATAAAAAATATGGCCTCCTATCTTAGTTTAAAAGTTACCCCACCTACAAAGCGGGGGGTAGGGGACTATGTTTTTGCACTAATGTATTTCCTCCGCGGTATGATTAAATTTTGACTATGGACATTTTTTCCGTTGAGTGGCTTTTTTTCGAAATAATTAATTCTCAGTTTAAAAGAAACACCCGGTATATATATATATATATATATATATATATATATATATATATATATATATATATATATATATATATATATATATATACATATATGTATATATATTTAGGAATACTACTGATCATAATAAAGAACTCATATGAACCTTTCTTCAAGATGACACACATAATCGATTTTCAGAAATGTTATTCCTTTGATCAACAAATTTAAGCATTAAGTTAGGGTGATGAGAAGGAAGCCTTCTTCTACAATTCACAATATAAATAATTATAATTGCTTTAACTTTGAATTAGCACTAGTGTTATAAATTAATGTTCTCACGTTTTACTTGCCTTAGTAAGCAAACATATTCGCAGTATATAAATTATGAAGAATTAATAATTTTTATAATTTAAAGTTTTTAATAACGACAAAAAATTAAAGCGAAAAATTATAGAATTTGGTTATACTAATTAATAAATGACAATTACACGTGATTATCATATATGTACAAATAACCATAACTATAAACAATAATTTTTAAATTATTCACCCGATATCATTTCTCCCATTTAACGCATCATCAAATCGTATTATCATCCATAAAATAAACATAAAAATTAAGTTGCATATGGTTTGTTGTAAATGAATGATATAAATAAATTAATTTCAGCGGTTAGATTACCGAAAGACACGTGAATCTTATTTGGTCCGGTATTTGATTTTCTCTTGAATGCTCGTGCGTACATTAACCGCATACTGTACACAGATACTTCAAAAAACATATGCAAGTCTGTATATAAGAGAATAACAAGCGCTGTGTGAAATTTTGAAAAGGTCACGTGTGCTGTCATTCGGCAGAGTATAAATTGATTTTTTTGTATTTGTTAATCTATAGGTTTATATTATGTGACAATTAACATTTTGTAAGAATTATGCCAACATTTTTACGAAATGAAAGGCAAATGTACCAGTTTTAAAGTAATTTTCCCCTTAAAAAAATTTTAATCGTTTCAAAATTAAATGAAAATGACAACATATACAATGATGATATTATGGCCTTAGTTAGAAAGTTAGAATAATAAATACAACTACACATCAACAAGCCGACAACAAAATAAAATAACAGTATAATAAATTTAAAATCGGAAATAATTTGCTGGTTAAATCAATATATATGGTTTCCTCATTTGTAGAAAATAAATATGTTTTAAACACAAGTTAATTTGAAGAAACAATTATTTTTTTTAGCAGTAAGACTCACAATCTGTTTCATTCAAGAAGAAGGCTAGTATTTGTGATTTATAAAAAAATAAATATTGGCATATTCAAATAACTTATAATACCTCAAATAACTAATGAAATAGACGTTTACGGTTTACCTGTTTTCAAAATTCGTCATAGTGATTCTTTTAAAGCGATTTTCGAATAATTATGTGTGTAGAGTATTTACTGAAAACCGGCGGAATTTTAAATTAATCTCTTCCAAGTTGGTGGGGACACTTCTTACGATTTCCCTTATAATAAATTGTATTATAAATTATAAATTGTTTGAGGGTAATCCAAGATTTATATCAAAATATATTATGGTTATTAGTCAACCATTTTTCTTTAATTAAAATAATCATGAAACATTAGTAAATTTATCATCTATATTACATAATTCTTGGATTTATTTATCATATAATAGCGTTTTCAGATAAATGATTTCATTTCTAAATTAAGTGTGAGTTTTTCTAAACAATGATTTACGGTTTCCGCTGTAGATAGTATAGTTTGTGGCGTTCTGAGCAACTCCAACAAATACAATTAAAATTATCTCACGCCACAATTAATTAATAAAATATTTCGAGTTAAGTTCTTGTAATTCACTAGTACTTTTGCGTCACAACTGAACATAATACGAATCCGCACAGTATGAACATCAAGTCCGGTAGCATATGCCTGATGAGATGGATTTGATCTTTTCGATCACACGGCCATTCAATGATGTCATCATCAGATCGAAACCGGCCTAGTGTATTTCAAGATAATGGCAAAACAACTTTACAATTACATTCAAAATTTACATTAAAGCAATACGCTTTCTTCAAGTTATTTAATAATAATAATATAACAATCGGTATAGTAAAATGATTTAATACTATTATAGAAATTGCTAAAAACCACAACTTCAATAGTATAAAAGTATATTTAAATATATTCGTATTCTAAATTAAAGTATTAGTAATACTCCGATAGAAACTTAGTATAAGAGCTATTACAACGTGTGAGTTGTGTCCAACAATTATGGTATTTATGTTCAGTATTGTTTGACATTTCTTCATGGAAAGACACATCTTATCATTTAGCTGTATTATAAAATCGTTCTACGATGAATATTTTCATGGACTAACTTATGATCTACACGCCTACCGAACACACAATCCGCTATACCATCGAATATAGTGGAATTCACTAAGAGTGTAGAGTGTGCGCGATGATCGTTATGATAAATCGATTCGGTGTCATTCTCAACAGCTTGGTTTGTCGTATTACAACCACTTGGCGTGTTTTACGTAAGGATCTTGGTTTATAATTCAGCATACAAAATTTAATTTGTGATAAATTGAAGCCGAACGACTTTTCAAGTCGTCACCGTTTCAGTCTTTTGGTTCTGAAAAGCCTGAAGAAGATGCACTATTTTCGGCAAAAGGCACATTTCTGGCTTACTGGCTAAGTTAATATAAGCAAAACTGACGTATTTAGGTTGAATAGTAACCCGAAGAGGTGCTGGTTTATATAGCCAGTGGTTTATATAGCCTGATGAAATAATCGGTTCATATTTTATGAATAACGAGTCCAGCCGAAACATAACTGTAAATTTGCCTTCATTATCGTCCTACGAACTAAAAACGCGTGAAATCAACAGCTTCGCTTGTCGTATTGCAACAATTTGGCGTATTTTACATAAGCAGCTTAGTATACAAAATTTATTTCGTGATTAATTAAAGCCGACCGATTTTCGAATAATCGGTTTATATTTTATCTATAATGAGGTCAGCCGAAACGTAACTGTGAATGACACCCGTTATCGCGCCATGAACTATTAATCCGTTAAAAACCATGGATTTATTGCGATTAAAATTCGATGAACAGTTAATTTCACGCTTCGGACCATTGAATTGGCCATCTAGATTATGTGATATCACACCTTTAAACTATTTCCTTTGGGGATATGTTAAGATCAAAGTCTACATCAATAAGTCGGTTACGATTGTGAAATTAGAAGTCAACATTACTCACGTCTTTGACCAAATACTACTCGAAATTCTCGAACTTGTTATCGTACTTCAGAATGGACCATGTTAGCAACAGTTACGGCCAGCATTTAAATAAAATAATCTTAATATATATTACATATAAAAATATATATAAATAATGGTTCTTTTTTATGATTACTCGATAATCTTATATATTGTCTTAAATAAGCACTCCACTCCGATAATAATGACTAATTTCAGAGCCGTCTGAATGCTGGCTCTGATTGATAATAGAATATAGGTATACGTTTTTGTTAGGTTAAAAAATTCTGTTTATTTAATGTATTTATTATTTCTGTTTATAATTTTTATATCCTTTTATTGAAAAATGCTGTGTGCCAAATATAAAAATTATCTTTTTTATGTAGTCTTTATTTATAATATATACCTCAAGTTTTGGGAACAAAGAAGCGAGATAAACTTCGACGGTTCTTGGATTAAACGGTACAAGCCACATTTTGAAAATTTGACAGGAGAAGAAAATTTAATTTTCAGAGATACTAAAATGTTTAAGATTAAGTTATCGACT